>VMBQ01002181.1:0-10579 GCA_007657795.1 Dreissena rostriformis
TGCCGTTACATTATTTATTGCAAAACGTACCAAACAATATGTATTTAGTGAATGCATGCATCTATTTTGACACTTATCACAATGCTGAAATATACATAATGATACAAACACAATTCTATTTGAAAAAAATATTTTCCGAGAAAGCTAAATATCATGTTTTTCATATACAACCATCATAAAGTCCAGTGTTCTTTTTAATCACAGGACATAGTGAACCTGTTATCAACTGTGTATGAAGTTATCCATCCTAAATGTGAATTAATTTGAGTTGCCATAGAATCCAATATTGTGTGAAACAAAGCCTCAATGGACATAGTGCATTATTGTTGTCGTGGCAACCATCAAGACGGAAAAAAACAACTTGGGCTTGGTTGCTCCATTATTGTTTTGCACTGAAAAATAATTAAAACACATGTTTATTATATTTAACTTAAGCAGATTTTAGATATTGATGAGTAGCATTTATGTATTGTATAATATTAAGGGTTCTACTATGTTTCGCAATTATAAAATAAAGACCAATTGAATATAGGATACCATATTTCTGCTAATTAAATTGCATATAACTTAAACAATCTTAAATGAATAAAAGAAATAGTTTTAGTTGCCGTTTTGTATATATATTTATCAGCATAATTCCTCTTCTAAAATGATATGTTTTGCAAATCCTTCAATATGATTTTAATGTCCGATGTTTACATCAAAAAGATTTCCTTGTGTAGGATTGTTCCGTTCAACTGCAAATAGTCATATTGGTTTAAGAGTAAAAATATGGATTGTATTGCATCATTTCTCATAAATACTGGAATGACTTTAAACAGCTCCGACTTACCTGTTGTGGTATTTTTCAAAAATCTTATTGTTGGAGTGGTTATTGGTTTTGTAGTTGTTGTTGGTGTAGTATTTGTTGATTGTTTCATTGTTGCTATTGGTGTCTTATAGGTAGTTTGTGTCGCAGTCATAATTGTTGACTGATTGGTCATTGGTGTTTTAGTAGTTATTGGTGTGGTAGTGGTAATTGTTTTTGTAGTGGTTGTTGGTGTTGTTTTTGTGGAAGATGTCTTAGTTGTGGTAAGTATCACTATCAGTGTTGGAATAGGTGTCATAGTTGTGATAGCTGTATTTGTTGTAATATGTGTAGTTGTGATAGGTGTCGTCATACTGGTAAGTCTAGTTGTGATAGGTGTCGTGGTTGTGGTAGTTGTAGTTGTGATAGGTGTCGTTATTGTGGTAGGTGTCTTAGTTGGGATAGCTGTATTAGTTGTGATAGGTGTAGTTGTGATAGGTGTAGTTGTGATAGGTGTAGTTGTGATAGGTGTAGTTGTGATAGGTGTCGTAATGTTGGTTAGTATAGTTGTGATAGGTGTCGTAGCTGTGGTAGTTGTAGTTGTGATATGTGTCGTAATTGTGGTAGGTGTATTAGTTGTGGTAGTTGTAGTTGTGATAGGTGTATTAGTTGTGGTAGGTGTCGTAGTTGTGGTAGTTGTAGTTGTGATAGGTGTCGTTATTGTGGTAGGTGTCTTAGTTGTGATAGGTGCCATAGTTGTGATAGGTGTATTAGTTGTGATGTGTGTCGTAATTGTGGTAGGTGTCTTAGTTGAGATAGGTTTCTTAGTTGTGATAGGTGTATTAGTTGTGATAGGTGTCGTAGTTGTGATAGGTGTAGTTGCGATATGTGTCGCAAAGCTGGTTAGTGTAGTTGTGATGGGTGTCATTGTTGTGGTAGTTGTAGTTGTGATAGGTGTCGTAATTGTGGTAGGTGTATTTGTTGTGGTAGGTATCAGTGTTGGGATAGGTGTTATAGTTATGATTGCTGTATTAGTTGTGGTATGTATAGCTGTGATAGGTGTCGTAGTTGAGGTAGGTATGGTTGTGATATGTGTCGTAGTTGTGATAGGTGTCGTAATTGTGATAGGCGTCATAGTTGTGATAGGTGTCGTAGTTTTGATAGGTGTCGTAATTGTGATAGGTGTCGTAGTTGGGGTAGGTATGGTTGTGATATGTTTCTTAAATGAGTTAGTTATAGTTGTGAAAGGTATCTTAGTTGTTATATGTTTCGTAGTTGTTATAGGTATAATTGTGATAGGTGTCTTAGTTATGATAGTTGTCTTAGTTGTGAAAGATGTCGTAGTTGCGATAGGTGTCGTAATTGTGATGTGTGTCGTAGTTGTGATAGGTGTCGTAGTTGTTGTATTCATCGCAGTTGTTGTAGGCATCGTAGTTGTTGTAGGCATCGCAGTTGTTGTAGGCATGGCAGTTGTTGTAGGCATCGTAGTTGTTGTAGGCATCGTAGTTGTTGTAGGCATCGCAGTTGTTGTAGGCATCGTAGTTGTTGTAGACATCATAGTTGTGGTAGGTGTCATAGTTGTTGAAGGTGTCATAGTTGTAAGTACTGTTGTATCTGCTGGCGTCACAGTTGTTACTGATAAAGAACATTTAAGTTTTACAATGCAGCACAACTCTGCATTACAAACACTGTAGTCAAATGACACACTTGTCAGTTACATCTATAAGTATGTTCACTTAGCACTGGTAAACCAGCTTACTCAGGAAAACTATAAGTTAACTAACCGATGGGATGTGATATATTGTTGAAAACAGCGAAGGAACTAAATGAACAAACAAAGAAACTAATCTAATGCTGGCGAAATGTGCGTGTGTTCGTGCTTGCTCAAGCACTAGCATATATAAAGTATCGTGTAAACTCGTATCACTTACCTTTTAAAACAGCAGAATGTAGCACCAGACTCATCAGCAAACAGTGGTTGAGTCGCATGTTTGCCTGAATTTAACAAAGCTGTCCTGCTACTGATACATTTAATAAAACTTTTCAAGTAACTTTTAATAAATGTGTTTGTTGACATGGGATATTATATAAACACATAATTATAAATTATATACACACAAAATTATTTGCTGCAATCAGTTTGTCTAGGTTGTACAAAACATCTCAATTAACACTTTTCAGCTATACAATCAAAAACTATAACACTATAAAAATAACTAATAGAAAAAATGTTTAGTTTTAAAATTTCAAAATTACTTGCGATAAATAAGAATCCAATCAATTGTTTCGAAGTATCTCCACGTTCTTCATATGAAAACATTGAAGTAAAACTTAAACCACAAGATTGTGTTATATGATTTGTTTTCAAAGCTCAGACCACACGTATCACCTAAGCTGATAAACAATGGCGGGAAAATGTAAATTATTATACATTATAAACATGTATACCGGAAAAGTATCGAATGCAACATTTGTTATAACTTGTTGTGTTCTGTCAGAACTTTATATTTTCAAGTACCACAATATTCCAAGTTGCTTGGTAATGCAGATCAAATGGTGGAATTGTGTTGTATTGTTCTTGACCTTTAAGAAAACTCTTAAGATTGACTTGCTCCAAGTAGTCATATTTTGACAAGTCAAAAGCGAGTTAAAATATTATATGATAAAGAACATAGATACTTACACTCTATATAGACTTTCAAGTTAGATTTAAACAAGCAAATTCGTTGAATTGATATACCCCGCCGAATAAATTTCGATAGGTGCAGATGGATGAACAGGGCAATAACTGTAAAATTACCAAGTCTAATGTTATTGTTTTATGGATTGCAATTCTCCTCATTTATATCCAGACATCCACGAATTTTTATGTTGAAATCTTGTAAAGTATCTGAGATATAGCCCTGAAAAGTTACATCGAACAAAAACAATAAAGGGCACTAACTCAAAAAGTGTAGGCTTATGGTTCATGTGTATGTGAATTCCTCCTCTTTGATATCTATACACCCATGAAGTTGTATGTAGTTTCTTAGATATAGCCCTGAATAGTTTTTGAAAGACGGACTTCATATACAAACAACAAAGGTAAATAGCTGTTACTTAAAAAAGTGTAGGGTTATGGCCCTTGCGCGTGGCACTTTTCCTCGTTTATATCTGCACACCCATGAAGTTTCATGTTGCCATTTTATATAGTTTCTAATATAAAGCTCGGAAAGGTTTGTGACGGACTGACAGACATACAGACGGACGGACAACGCCAAACTATATGACTAGTTTGATATATATTTAATTTAGAGTAATATTTAATATCATCATCAAGAAGTATAATATATATTTATTTGAACTCAGATGTGTTTAATCCTTCCTTACATGCAAAGAGATTGTGTAAAAGAGCTAACAGACATTTTATGGATTTTTCTATTTGATCATATATTAAATTGCGTACAGATACAAATCAAGTTTCTAGTAAAGAATCTATTCAACTCTTATATAACAATGTTGCAAATCATTTAATTAAATAAAGTACACAATAAAAGACAATGAAACATAATACAGACCATTCACACTAAAATCCTCGTTGTGCACAGATAAACAAGATTGTGGAGACTAAATCTACTGATAGTTACAGTTCTTTTTCTTAAAAACGCTTTCCTTCTCAAATAAAATGTTATTAAACTAAAGGGAAGAAAATAACCTTATCACGAAGGTGATTTTACATTTTTGCATCACCATATAGCATTGGTACTGTTACCAAGTTTATGAAGAAAATTATCTTTACAAAATCCTTCATAACTTTCAGTTTTCCATTAAATTACATTGAAAGCGTATCATCAGGAGCCGTTTCGAGTGCTTTATCTTTCATCATCTTCGACAAGCATCCCCAAATGCAATGTACTCTTACTTTGTCACATCCGGATTATGTTGTGAAGTATAGTTTTTTTGTTTTTAGCTTTCCTGAGCATGAAGGGCTCATTGTGAGCTAGTGTGCACAGTCTTTGTCCGGCATCCGATGCAGTGTGTCGTGCGGTTTACAACTCTTACGTTTTAACCACTCTTAGCGGCCACATTTTTCATCTTGATGTTACTTGATAAGAATAGGTCGTCAATTTATATCTTAAAATATGTTGGTACCTCTCTAGAAGCCATATTTATTACTCAATCTTGATTAAACTAAGTCAGAATGTTTATCTTGACAATATTTAGGTTGCGTTTGAACCTGGATTGCGTGCATCCAAAAACTACGTGACCATGTAAAAAAAATAAAATAAAAAAAATACCACTCTAGAGACCATAATAATCACTGAAGCTCAATGAAAATTAATCAGAATGTTTAACTCAAAAATGTCTAGTATAAGTATGAATATGGTTCACATGCCTGCAAAGATTATGTCACAAGTTAAAATCTTGTTGAAAGTTCGAAACTTGTTTCCAATCTAATGGCCGCATTTATGCTTCAGTTTTTATAAAACTAACTGAGAATGTTTATGTATACAAAATTTAGGCCGATATTGAATCCAAATGAAAAAAAACTAGGAAACCAGGCCTAATGAAGAGAATATAAATGTTAGAACTTCAGAGACCACGTTTATAAATCAATTTTGATGAAACTTCGTCCGAATGTTTGTCTTGATAATATCTAGGCAGAGATTGAATCCGGCTTACGTGTCTCTAAAAACTAGGTCACCAATTCATACTTTAAAAAATACCTTGTTACAACTCTAAACGACACATTTATGACTCAAACCTTGATGAACATGGTCAGAATGTTTATCCTGACAATATTTCGGCCAAGTTCGAATCTTGCTCACATGTGTCCGAAAATAAGGTCACTATGTGAAATCTTTTGAAGACCCATAGTCCCCCTCTCGAATGCAATTTTATGACTCATTCTGGAAGAAACATGAATTAAACAACTTGATAACCAGGTCAAGTATTTGACATTGTTTAAACCTTGAATTCAGGTGAGCGATCGCCTTTTTCTATCAGTTTCAGAATCGATCAGATGAGGTTACAAAAAAGTACAATCAAGTTTGCTTGAAGTCAAGAGCAAGATAGCAGCAACAAATTGGTTGTTTTTATGAGACTAGACAGCAGTTTCGCAGCCATGTACATAAATTGTTCGTGGTTAAATGTTAAACAAAAGATATACACTTTTTGGTAGACATTTATACGGTTTAAGATATCGTCATTTGACACTAATTTATCTTCATCATGAAACACTTTAATTAATCTTCCCATAAGGCTTCCCACGCAATCTAGCTAAAATAAATAGGTTTAGACAAATTATCTTGAGTCAATTGAAGTGCATTTCTTTTGTCAATATACTCAACCTGGTCTAAACGAACGTTCTTATGATAACTATCTTTTGTCATCATTCAAAAAGACTCTTTGAAGTGCATTGCACACTGTGTTTGTCATATTGATAATGTGATTCATCGGATATTTGTTATCAGGATCCATGTTAAGTTTAGGTAAACAAGGTTACCAACAGTGTTAACCATCCGGATAATTGTCGAGTGTCGGCAGATACATCCAAAAAGAAGAAGAATTTGCTCAGTTCTGCTCTGTTTTCATATTTAATATTTTTAATGCAAACCCTTTAAATCAGGGATACTGTAAAATCATAAATATTCGTCAGAATTATACCTTTTCGTTTTGTTTTTTTGTATTTTTGTGAAATTCTTATTTTGGAAAAAATGACAATTTGCGTCGGTCATTTTCCGATGTGTTTGTCTTAAATGTGTGATCGATCAACCAACATTATCAACACAAATTATTGTCCCACGAATAATAATGATTTAACAGTAAATAGTTTCAAACAATTGATCTGTATGTGGATTCCAAAAAAAAACATCCCACACAAATATGTTGATAAACTGAATCGTTTGATCTTATTTCAAAAACAAATATAATGCAGGTAAAGTATCTTACTTGTACTGTGACTGACAAAGAAAAAAAAATCAAGCGAAAATATCTTTCGAAGTACGATTGATACAAACTACATAGTTGGAAGCCTCATTTATTATATGCAATACAATTAAAAAGTGCAGCTTTTGCAAAATATTTCTTAATGATTTACAGAGTTGTTACCCTTACATCAAATTTCGCGTGCATATCATTACTCCTTTATTACATAAACGATTTAAATACAACGTTGTACATTAATATATGACATTCAGATGAAGTGCAGAGTACAAGACCCACAGCAATTTTCTGCATGTTTTGGATTTATTGCCCTTAGTTATTTTTAGTATAGTACGTTTATTGTGTTGAAAATTGGTCTACAAGAATTAAGGGTATTCAAATTAACTTTCAAATAATGATAGATAACTTGAAAAAAAAAACGTAAAGTACATGGACCATAACTATTTCTTCAATGTTTATGTGAGTTCATTTTTTATGTGACAAGCAGGAATTCATTAGTATTAACGGTATTCAAATAAAATTTCATATATTGAAAGAGAACAAAGAGTAAGTGCTGGGTTGAAAAACCATAACTCTTTCTAAAGTATTTTGAAATAATTTCCCTTCGTGTATTTTGATATGCAGCTTACAGTGAAGAACATAAATATCAACTATAATTTTCTTTTTCAAAGCATAACTAGAAAAACATGGAAGGGTTTCAAATAGTACTTAATAAATTGATAAAAAGCTTTGAGAGGAAATTACGGAGTACAGTATCATTACTTTTTTTCAAAGTTAATGCCCTTAGGCCTTAGTAAATTTTCATGTGCAATCAATAATTCTATTGCAATTGAAGATATGGAGCTGAAACTTCATAAATCTACAGAGAGCATTGTGGGTAAGTGGAGAGTGCAATAACTATAACTCTATTCGGTGTTTTAGGAGTTATTTCCCTTGTTATTTTTCTTGTAAAGAGGCGAGTTACATAGTGTTATTTTATGTTCTTTTTATAACTTATAACGTATTTAAGAGATTCAAATGAAATATAATAGTATCATACGTTTAGAGGAAGTGGGGAGTACACGAGTCATAACTCTTTCTTTGATATGTATAGAGGACTTGTCCTTTGTTTTATTTTCTTGTGTTAAGCACAACTGTACGTGCAAACATTGATTGTCATGAGCATTCGCCAATCACAAGAGGATATTTTGTGATTTCTCTTTTTTAAACGTGCCTGTATCCCCCAACGTTGAAGGTCAGTATCACACTTGAAGATCACAGTAATACTACTAGTGCATTTGGCCTTTACAGTGAAAGCACTTGTTTAAATAAAAGTGGTTGGCTAAAGTAGGCATGACAATGAGCTCAATGTTTTGCCTGCTGTAACGAGAATAAAATGCAACCCTTAACACAACGTCAAATTCTTAAGTACCTCAACATTCCAAGTTACTTGACAAAGAAGGTGAAAGTGGACTCTTCATATTGACATGCTTCAAGGAATCGTAACTTTTGCTACATCATAAGTGCTTTCAAAAAATAGATTATTTAAATGAGTATTTGTGACTTGTTAACAAAACCGTCGACCAATCTACACACGACGTACGATACGACTCTCAGCAATTAACAATTTATAGCGACACTAGACAAAGAACGACAAGACATGACTTAAGAACACTTTACTGTCGCATTGTCTTACTAATATTTAAAAAGAAAATGTGTAAAGAAAATTGATTGACTTTTCTTATTGTCATGTCAAAGAACCTAGGGTGCTGTATTAAATGCACTTATAAAATTCCAGATAGGTTATATACTCTTTAATTTGTCCATGAATACACACATTTTTTAACAACCAATAAAACAACATATTTTAGTAATATTAATTTGCATTTTAATTGTTTTCTTGTCTCACGACATTGGATGCTTAATAAGAATTTTCTTAAAAACATACACGTCTTGTTTCTACAGATTAATATGTATACAAACACATGGTCTTTCAACATTCATAAACCAAAGCTAATGTCAATGATATTACAATGGTTATTCATGTCTGTGAACCATGAGTGTTCCATTTATTATATTATTATAAAATTTCACCAATTCAGTATGATATAAAACAAACAAATCCATAGTCAAATGAATACAAATAATATAACAATATTTGCAGAACTTATTTGTTATGGAAATTTTCCTGATCAAGTACAAGATATAACATTATTTTTTTTTAATAGTAATGATTTGGTAATAATTATATACATGCGAAAGCTTGCAATGCTTCTGGAGTAATTCTAGTAAAAACACTACATTCGTATAAAGCACACAGTATAGCATAAAAGCCAAAAAGCAAACATAAACATAATTCTTACAAACTATAAAGTTTTAAGTGAAATTAATAAGTTTCTTTCAGTAGAACTGATGCGAGCATCGAATTGTTTTTGTTACATAGGGGCTTTAATTTGTTCCTTTGTTTAATAAATGCTCATAATTTTGTGTTATATAGTGATCAACCAAAATTAACGCCAAGCAGTATGGCGAATGTGGCATGTAACGACGCTTCATGTCTCAGGACATCATATCAGGTGTACGTGCTTTCTTTGCCTGGAAAAGACGATGTGGCAAAATATTAAAAAAAAAAAAGGTTCATGTAAAGGTTCAAAAGATGAAAGCAACTGACACTTATAATCTGAGAAAACCTAATAACATTGGTAGCGGATAACCATAAATATTATATTACATGTACTTGGAATGCAAACCAGGCTCTGTATAAAAATCGTAAAAGTATTTTCATTAAACGTCAAGGTTAAACTTATAGTCAAACTTTACATTTTGTCAAAAACAGATCGTCCAGACTGTTACTGTGTCATTCATCTAGCAAAGTCAGATTTAAACTGAAACTTTATCACTCGTCATGCAGTAGAAAAATAACTTAAATGCGTTCCCCATGTAGAGACAGTCTTTCGCTTGTACGACTGAGATCAAAGGTCAAATATGATAATTATGTAGCTTTTATAGACTTCAATTTACCACAAATGGTAAGCATTTTGGAGATGGCGTGTAGAACTTAAGTCTTATGCCACTAAGGCAAAGGTCAAGGTCATACTAAAGGTGCAGTGTGATCAATAACAACAAGCATATTTAACAGGCATCAGAACAGAACAGAACAGACAGTTTATTCAGACTTATACATATGTACATCGTGTATTATGATACTGTTTCTTTGATTCTTTGTCTATTTATATATTGTGTTACTTCATTTTGGAGGCTTATTTATTTGATATGTTAGTTTTATATATATATATATATATATATGTTTTTTATTTATAATTTTACTATATTACATTATGTATTATAGTTTAAATATAATATTATGACATTATGTATGATATTTCTTTATGAATTGTGTAACACCATGTATTATGTAACTTTATATAGATGTAACTTTATATAGTAAAGATTATGACGCGGTACCGTGCATACATCGTTCAAAAGTGGCTGGTTGCTACCGACAACAGTATGGATATCACTGACCAAACGGCTTCCAATCTTGAACATCCATCTGTCAAGAACAATGTCAAGAACATGAGAAATAGTGAAAATTTCATTTGCAAAATTTGTTTGAACATAATTCTTCAAGAAAACTTATTACAGCACTAACTTCTAATTTTACCAATACTGTTACGCAGTATATTGTTATGTGCTGAATCATCAATATTATTTATTTGTTATTATCCCGTCTATATGCACAGTGTCAAAAGGTTTGTATGCATATTAAAGAATTTGAGATGTGAATATCTGGCACTAGTTTTCATTTCATCCCATATTTTATTAATTTGCCCATGAAATTTGTTAAAAAGCCAAATACTAACACAATCCTGATGAATTAGTATTAAT
>VMBQ01002181.1:10902-13402 GCA_007657795.1 Dreissena rostriformis
AAGGTATCATTTACAGTTGTTAAGCGAGGCTAAAAAAAACAATTAGTAGCATTTACATTAATAGCAATATATATTTTGGTTGTGTTAATATATGTTGCATACAGATGCAGGTTGTTTTTTGGAGAATGAAATGCAATGATCTTATAATGAAGTAGCCGAAAATCAATCCCATTAATATATATAAACAAAAAACATCATCATTAATAAACTATAATGCAATCGTATGTGTTTTGGATAAATTTAACAAATAGATAACACTATAATGAAATCATAAGATATTAAGGAGCTTTGCCAAACATAAATCACTGTAATATTCATGTGGAACACCCACGTGACTTTTTGGTAACTTGAAGATGCAAATTCTCGTTGAGGACCACGAATCCAGGTATTTTAAATACTTCTACTATAGTTCTGCCTTCCAAACATATCATAGCATATGTCTAGTTGTCTAGTTTTTCTTGTTCATGTTTCTTGTATGAATACTTAAGGGAACGCTTAAAATTGTTGCAAAAATCATTGAATGAAAATGATTGGTTGAATATTTGCCAACATTAATGCAGTGTTCTCGAAATGCAATCACTCTAAAGGCGAATGGCGACTTGTATTGGAAACTTTAGACAATTAGGCATATGAAAAGGTATGTTAGATATATTTGAAACACAAACAGTCGAAGTATTTAAAATACTTTGATTCGTCGCCCTATGCAAGGATGTTTGTTCAGCCATTAGTGACTGCAACCTACCAAAAAGTCACCTGGGTTCTCCGCATTGAATATAAGAAATTAGATTCCAACATGTGGCATTACAATGTAAAATAAAACAGCTTAAAATCTTACATGCTGTTATGGTGACAAGCAAAACAACCATCAGCACCTGCCAGTTCATGGTTTAATGCTGTTTCTGAATTCAGTTCTAAAAAACAAAACGGTTTGGATAAAATACATCTGTATATATACATAATAATATAATATAAAAGTGAACATCCTCATTAGATGCTCTCTGGTCTTCTTATTGACACGAACACAATATTTGTTTAAACTACACAAGAAACGAGAAAAACAGAAATCCTGGTGACTAGCACAGTATAATTAAATGAGTCTCTCATTTTAATTTAAAATTTAATGACTTATACAATCATGTTTAAATTCAAGTAATTTTCATATTTCTGTTGTTAATCGACCAATAAAAACTCTGTGTAGTTTCTTAGCTTTACCAAGACCCCACAGTTTAGCTCACTAAATCACTTCTAAATCGTTCCAAATTTGAATGACATATGAAAAAATCCTCAAATAACATTATTATTTCCTTAAACCACCCAGTCAGTCTAATCCAAATACGTTTTTATCTCTGCACTCCCTAAAATGTTTCAATCACGGGGTTAAGACCCCAAAGCTCCGATATGGCGGAAATAGTTACGATAGTTACGAAATAATTGCATGACACAGCATGCGAAGGTTTATCACATGGGTTTATCTTTCGAGAACCACTTGTGCTCTTTACTTTTTTCAACAGACTGTTCAATTTAAATATAGGACATGCTTAAGAGATTCATCAATATAAAAAAGTCACTTGCAATGCAAATCAACTGAAACAAATAATAAAATGTATAATACGTGTAAATGAAACCACACCTCATCAAAGTGTTGGTCTGTTTCGACCGGCTGTTTACTGCCATTAAACTTTAGTACAAACAACACCAACAAGACAAACATGATCAACTCTGTGTTCAGTGTACTAGATAATAATCATGTCAAAGCATTTAATAAGAAATGTTGTTGATATAAATATGGAAGTGGAATTCAGTATTACTCAATAAAACAAGTACAACTTTTTCTTATACATGTACAAGCAATTATTTATCACCTAGTTTTAAATCATTCCTAGTTGTATAAACTCAAGGTCATCACTTTCCAATTCATTCCAAAATTACTGTTTCAATACGCTTTCGTAAAGTACAGTTTTTGCAGACCATTTTATGTTGCATAAAATCTATGCATCTTGCTAACAAACAATTACAAATGCACGAGTTTTAATTAAAATGGTATCCAAATTATTCTTGCATTTTTTATCATCGTCTAAGATTTCATAAAACGCTGACTCCATACAGTTGATGACGTCATATTAAATTGCACTTGACTCATCACATTTTCATATGTAATCTTACATTGCATAATAGAATCACTCAGTATAATTTTAGATGTCACCTGAAATGTTGTAAGACTAAGTGTTTGATTAGTACAGTTTCCAGCGTCATTTGTACAATCGCTTTACTCGGTGACTTAATATATGTATAATTGTTGGGTTTGCCTAACTTGATACCTTTCTATGTATTTGCTGTTATTAAAAAATATTTTTTATAAATGCATCATTGGAAGCTCAAATACAATATTGAACAAAATCACATGTTTATCAAAAGATAATTCAGAACTATTTATGTCTGCATCATTTATAAATTTTCATCACATTCAGCAGCAGGCCTCAATACCAAACCTTTATCGCAC
>VMBQ01002181.1:18402-25994 GCA_007657795.1 Dreissena rostriformis
CGACCACAAATGAAAAAATATATTTAAATTTAATCTCAAACCATCCAACCACTCTAATCGTAAAAAGGCGTGTATCTCTGTACTCCAAAAAATGTTTCAATCACGGGGTTATAATACCCAAAAACTCAGATATGGTGGTCCCCTTAGTTACGGAATTATTGCATGACACAGCATGCGAAGGTTTATCACGTGGGTTTATCTTTTAAGAACCCCTTGTGCTCCTTACTTGTTTCAACAGATTAAAGTTCAATTTGAATATAGGACACTTAGAGTGCATGCTTCAGACAAATATCATTATCACATCAGAAATTAATCAATATCATTCTGATGTAAGGATTCAAAAATCGACTTGCAAAGCAAATCGGCTGTAAGTAATAATCAAATGTATAATACCCGATATAAGGTTATGAATGTTTGCTGTTTTACCAATAAAGATATTTACATCTTGTGTTATCGTACGCAAAAAATACCGTTATGCTTATGTTTTCAAACCAATTAGCGGCTTAGACTTATCAGTACGATAAAGTCCAACAATGTGTCTAATGTCTTTATTGGTAACACAAACAAACATTAAATGTTTCATTATAACCTTATATCGGGTGCCGTACGTCCGGGTAAACAATTTAATCGTGTGCCGATTGTCCGGGTCGACAAATTTATCGGGTGCCGTTTGTCCGGGTCGACAAATTTACTGGGTGCCGTTTGTCCGGGATTGCAAAAAAACACTGGGTGCCGATTGTCCGGGTCTCGTTTGTCCTACAATCACAATACAGAGATAGGTGGTTAATTGATATTCGATAATACTACCATTAAAGTCAATAAAGACAGGTGTAAAAACGATAACGATGATGGCAACTATTTTACACAATTCGGCTTCAAAAAGACGTCTGCTCGATTGATGTCACGTGATATAGATTTCGGTTCCGCCGCTTGAATTTCCGATACTTTCTATTGGTCTGAATGGATGTTTCCAATCTTTGTATATTGATAGCTCTTTGCTTATAGCAACATGAAACTGCAAAAAATAAGTCCAAAATTGACCAAATCTATCCATAAATAGCAAAGTAACAGAAAAAGGTGTCCAAGCTGTTTTTACAGTCTTCACTTTTCAATATTTATCTGTCCGAAGTATATGTCTTACATGAAGAGATATTCAAGTGTGTACTTAATATATTGCTACGAGTTTAGTCTACGCCTGTAGCAATATGAAAATGAAACAAAATAAATCCAAAATTAACCAAATCTATCCACAAATAGCAAAGTTATACAAAAATATTCGATAATACTACCCTTAAAGTCAATAAAGACAGGTGTGAAAACGATAACGATGATGGCAATTATTTTACACAATTCGGCTTCAAAAGACGTCTGCTCGATTGATGTCACGTGATATAGATCTCGGTTCCGCCGCTTGAATTTCCGATACTTTCCATTGGTCTGAATGGATGTTTCCAATCTTTGTATATTGATAGCTCTTTGCGAGAATGGATCCACATCACCGTTGCACATTTTTATTAAGTTCACANACCAAATCTATCCACACATATTAAAGTTATACAAAAAGGCGTCCAAGATATTTTTTAGGTCTTCCCTTCTCAATGTGTAAATGCCCGAGACATTTTAGTATATGTCTTACAAGAAGAGATATTCAAGTGTGTACTAAATATAGTGCTATGAGTTTAGTCTACACCTGTAGCAATATGAAAATGAAACAAAATAAATCCAAAATTAACCAAATCTATCCACAAATAGCAAAGTTATACAAAAAGGCGTCCAAGCTATTTTTTAAAGTCTTCCCTTCTCAATGTGTCAATGTCCGAAATATTCAAGTCTATGTCTTACAAGAAGAGATATTCAAGTCGATACTACATATAGTGCTATGAATTTAGTCTACCCCTGTAGCAATATGAAAATGAAACGAAATAAGTCCAAAATTAACCAAATCTATCCATAAATAGCATTGTTGTAGAAAAAGACGTCAAATCTATTTTTTAAAGTATTCGCATGCAAAACTGCAACCGCAAAAAACTTTCAATATAGCGATATAATAACCAAATTATCTGCAAAGTTAATTCGTAATTGCATAAATTATTGCCGTTTCCACTTATTGATACAATACAGATTTAGGTGGTTAATTGATATTCGATAATACTACCATTAAAGTCAATATAGACAGGTGTGAAAACGATAACGATGATGGCAATAATTTTACACAATTCGGCTTCAAAAAGACGTCTGCTCGATTGATGTCACGTGATATACTCTCTCTGCCGCTTTTGACACCATCGACCACATAACCCTTTTAAACCGCCTCGAACAACAGTTTGGATTTTCTTAAAAACCACTACAGTGGGTAGCTTCCTACCTATCTGACCGCTTCCAAACGGTGAGCATTGACAGCAAGGTATCAGAACCAGTGCTGCTGACCTTCAGTGTACCACAGGGATCTGTGTTAGGCCCAAAATTGTATACGATGTATACTAAACCTGTTTGGGAACTTTGCAAAAAAACATAGACTCGGGCATCACTTCTACGCCGATGACTCGCAGCTCTACCTTTCCTTTGAACCCACCGATGGAGCAGCCCAAAACAAAACACTAAATCGTGTTGAAAAGTGCCTCCAAGATATCATCTCGTGGATGAATACAAATATGCTCAAACTTAACACCGACAAAACCGAGGTCATAGTATTTTCAAGTCAAAACAACGCCAAGTTCGTAGAAGGGTTAACTGTTAAAGTAGGGGACTCGACAATTAAACCATCNATGCTTGTGACACATTTGAAACCGGGCTAAATGCATGTGACATATTTGAGCGGCGCTCTGGGAAAACGGGGCTTAATTCTTGTGACATATTTGAGCGGCGCTCCGGGAAAGCGGGGCTTAATACATGTGACACATTTGAACGGCACTCTGGGGAAATCGGGCTAAAAGCAAGTGACGCATTTTAACGGCGCTTTGTTTTGAATATTGACGTGTGTGAAGTTAGCCTATTTAGCAAGATTAGTACATAGGTTGAAACATGCATCCTATTAAGCCTGCTCACACGGGTCAAAAATAGTTTTCGGGTCGGGTCTGCGGGTCGAAATTTAAATACCCGAGAAATTTAGGGTTAGGTCGGGTCAGGTTTGTAATAAGGTACATTGTAAGTCAAATATAACTACATTTATTTTCATAACTTGCTTTAGCACATTACATATCGAACTTTTCAAGTCAGATTATATAAAATGTAATTATTTATATTAGTTTGATTGATAAACATGTAATTATTAATGAAAAACTGAACAGCATATAACTATTAATTAGATTTACACAGCATTGTTGAACGTTCTCACTAATTCTACTGTTGCATGTGAAGAATGTCTTTATTTAACCTATTTATGCCGAGTGAACTCTCCCATCCTTCTATATTGGATCAATTTATTTCCAAAATAAGGGATGTCTAGTATATTTATTTCTATATTTAGACTATGTCTTACAGAAATTCCTTTAAGCAAACAGCGCAGACCCTGATGAGACGTCTAGACGCTAGGCATAAATGGCTTAAACATCATTTACTCGAAATAGCGGTAAAAGATACAGAAACAATTACTCCCGGGTGGAGCAAAAATAACCCTAACTGTCAGCTCTAAATGCCGTTTTGACGGTGAAGTCGATTTTTTTTTACATACAGGTTTAGTTTTAATTCAAACGCCGCCATTATCTGGCTTTGAATATAAGATAATACTCGACAGTAATGCTTTTTGCGTCACTATTATTTATTTATGAATATTTGGAATAGAAAAAAATGCTTAAAATCATAAAGAAGATAATTTTACCCACTTGTCTAATCTATCTACGCTTTACACATATACATTAATCTTCTACCTCGTAACTAGAGACCCGAACCGGTATCGTTCGCAGTTACATTGACCAGGATCCGCATTAATTTTTTTGACCCGCGGATTCGTTTTTTTTTTCGGGTACACGTTTGAGCACTACTATTTAGAACCCTTTTCAGCCTATTTAGCCTATTGAACAAGTTCAGTACGTAGGTTGGAACATTATACTTAGCCTATTTAGCAGACTTTTCAGCCTATTTCGCCTACTAGTATTTAGGAGGTTTGGTACGTGTGTTGAAAAAAATACATCCCATTAAGCATATTTACCAGTTATTTCCGCCTATTAATCCATTTTAGCAAGTTTAGTACATATATTGAAAATACATCTTATTTAGCATATTTAGCGTATCAAACAGCCTTTCTTGCTTATTTAGCCTTTAAAACAAGTATATCAAATAAGTTGAAACAAGCATCCTTTTAAGGCTATTGAGAAACCTGTTTAGCCTTATTCAGCTTTTTAGCAATCGTATTAAATAGGTTGAAACATACTTCATCCTATTATTAAGTTTTAGCCTATTAAGCAGTCATTTGCGTTATTTGCACAACGAGTTTGTATGCGACTTTAAGGGTCCCTTTCGAACAAACAAAAGTTATCAGAAGGAAGTGAACTAGCGCTATCTACCGTCGGCTGCCTGTCGGGCTGACCTAGTTTCGACCCGGGGTTTTAGTAAGGGTTGTCATCAGGGGGACGTACATTAAGCCTGTTTAGCGTAGTATAATCATTATAGACGGCAAGTGGATATGCAACTTTAAAAGCCTCTTAATTTCGGACAAACAAGAGTTATCCCCCGGAAGCGACCTAGTGCACGCTGAATTCCCGTCGGCTGCATGCCGGGAGGACATAGTTTCGGCCCGGGGTTTTAATAAGGGTCGGCGACTGGGGGGTGTTCATACATCCTATTTCGAGGATCATGCGCTATATCTACGGCGAGTGGATATGCACCGTTAAGGTTCCCTTTCGGACAAATAAGAGTTATCCCCTGGAAGCGACTTAATGCACGCTTATCTCCCGTCGGCTACCAGTCGGGCTGACCTAGTTTCGTACAGGGGTTTTAAATAGGTTCGGCGTCAGAAGGGGGCGGGCGTACGTACAGCCTATTTAGCACATTATGCGTTATTATATCCACTGCGAGTGGGTGTGTACTTTTAATGCACCCTTTCGGACAAACAAGTGTTAGCCCCCGGAAGCGACCTAGTGCAGGCTGATCTCCCGTTGATCATTACAAACACAATCATCACTATCACCACCATCACCATCACCATCACCACAACCATTTCCACCACCACCATCATCACCATCACATTTACCACCACCGTCACCACCAACATCCCCACCACCATCATCAACATCACCACCATCACCACCAGCAACTCCATCTTCACAACCACCACCATTATAACCACCGCCACCACTATCAACAACACCATCACCAACAGCACAATAACCACAATAAACAGCACCATTTCCACAACCATCACCACCACCATCACCAACACCACCATCATCATCGCTACCAACATCAACAACACCACCATCACCATCACCAACACCACCATCACCTTCACCACCATCACCTACACCACCATCACCACCATCACCACCACCACCATCACCACCACCACCATCACCACCACCACCATCACCACCATCACCATCACCAATAACACCATCACCTTCACCACCATCACCACCACAATCACCACCATCATCACCGCCACCATCAATTTTACCACCACCGTCAGCACCAACATCACCACCACCACCACCATCATCACCACCACTATCACCAACACCATTACCACAATAACCACAATCACCATCACCATCACCACCACCCCATCACCACCACTATCACCACCACTATCAACACCACCATCATCATCATATGTCCATGGAACGGCTTTATTGAAGAATCTTTATGGCATCCGTAAACGTTGCACCATTCTTCTCCAGCAGTGGAGCCGGATCGTGTTAGGATCTCATCTGGCACGAACTGGTAACTGACCTGAAAATAAATTAAACGCTGCTTTATTGAAAATAAACACTTCAGCGTCTTTTTAACCAACGGAAATATTAAGGGGCAAAACAGCAGGTTAATCGCCCTTTCTTTCTCCTTCTCCATACCTAACACCCCGCCGAATACACACTTCGAAAAGAAGATTAATATATATGTAAAATGCATATAAATGCAAAAACTAGAAACGCGTGCATTTTCCGCGCAAACGTCCACTTGCAAAATAATGTCAGGGTTAACGTTATACAGCTGCACTGAAAAAAATAAGATGATGTAAGACCGTAGTTACTGCCTTAAGTAACCAGTATTGTGTTGGAAAACAGAACGAAAACGCTATCGATTAGACTTGATTTTTAAAACTAATGCGTTTTAACACTGCTCACGCTGACTCGGGCAAGCTAGCGGGTAGAAGAGAATGTCCCTCGCAGTAAAACTGGGGATCCTTGCCAGAGTTTGAGCAGACAGACAGACAAACAGACAGAGCGTCAACAACATTAGAACGTCCTAGCTCAAGAAATCAAGTCGAATGGAAAGTGTTGTTTTTCTGCGTACCAACAGCAGTACTGCTTACCAAAGGAACTCAACGACAATCGCACATCACAATTATCTCTTTAAGCATATCTGTCTAACGTCAATTTTAAAAAGAAATCACTTATCTTTGTAAATTTACAGCAGTGGCAGTGACATTTCAACGATCCATACTAAGGTCTTTTAACTGTGACCTCCAGCAGTTGGTCATGGTGAATCCGTACCCATCGAAAGTTACTGTCTGTATCCAAAAAAACGGACAGCTGTTCGAAAAAACATATGTTAGAGATGACACCCACTACGTATATTGGATAAAGACAAAGACCACGGCTATATTCTTTTTCAAAATCTATGTATTGTAGTCTAAGTGTTCCAAATGACACAGTGATATAATTTTTCAAATTTGTTGCAGCGCAAAAACCTTCCATTTACGAAAATAATTGTCAGCTATGAAAGTTCAAAAGGATTTGAGTCTATAAAAGTACCCATGCACATTTGGGCGCATATGCATTGTTTTATAGCTATAGTAAAATTGATGATGGCGGTGATGATGGTGGGGATTGTGGTGGTGGTGGTGGTGAAGGTAATGGTGTTATTGGTGATGGTTGTGGTGGTGGTGATGGTGGTTTCGGTGATGGTGGTGAAGGTGATGGTGGTGTTGGTGATGGTGGTGTTGTTGATGTTGGTAGCGATGGTGATGGTGGTGTTGGTGATGGTGGTGGTGATGGTTGTGGAAATGGTGCTGTTGATTGTGGTTATTGTGCTGTTGGTGATGGTGTTGTTGATAGTGGTGGCGGTGCTTATGATGGTGGTGGTTGTGAAGATGGGGTTGGTGGTGGTGATGGTGGTGGTGATGTTGATGATGGTGGTGGGGATGTTGGTGGTGACGGTGGTGGTAAATGTGATGGTGGTGATGGTGGTGGTGGAATTGGTGATGGTGCTGGTGATGATGGTGATGGTTGTGGTGATGGTGGTGGTGATGGTGGTGGTGATGGTGGTGATAGTGATGATTGTGTTTGTAATGATCAACGGGAGATCAGCCTGCACTAGGTCGCTTCCGTGGGATAACACTTGTTTGTCCGAAAGGGTGCCTTAAAAGTACACACCCACTCGTAGTGGATATAATAACGCATAATGTGCTAAATAGGCTGTACGTACGCCCCCCCCCC
>VMBQ01002181.1:35262-66121 GCA_007657795.1 Dreissena rostriformis
AAATTGCCTTTTACTATAATATATTTCTTCATTTCTTCACCGATTCACTTCAAATTGATACTGGACCTCTCTTATGACAATACGGTCAATCTCAACCATGCATGGCCCCATTCCCAACCCTGGGGCGCCCCGCCCACATAGGCCACACCCACCAAAAATTTCCATTTACTATAATTTCTTCATTTCTACACCGATTCACTTCAAATTGATACTGAACTTCTCTTATGACATTAGGGTCAATCTCAACTATGCATGGCCCCATAACCAACCCTGGGGCACCCTGCCCACATAGGTCACACCCACCCAAAATTGCCTTTACTATAACTTCTTCATTTCTACACCAATTCACTTCTAATTGATACTGAACTTCTCTTATGACAATACGGTCAATCTGGACTATGCATGGCCCCATTACCAACCCTGGGGCACACCTAGGTCAAACATTCGGTGTGGGGATACGCGTCGGCCTCTTCCGCGCCATTTCTTGTTAATTTATTGCATTGCATCACTAGAACATTTGTACTTGTTGAACCAGATAACATGACCAGATGAAAAGTCCATGTAAACTCAGTCCCCCTCCAGGTTTAACCTCAGCATGTATGATCTACAACATGCTTTAAAGTAAATATTTCTGCTTGAATTGTTTCCGTCTGTATGTGGATTCTAAATGTAAAATTGCACACTTAAACAAAATACAGTTGCCTTTAAGTGAATTTGTGGACAGTTATTTGCCCCAAGTTATTTGAGTGTTGTGTTCGGCTGAATGGTTGGTGGGTGTGCTTGGTCTGGATTACGGACAGCATGTGACTCTGATTCAACTGTAGTAAACAGTGTACAGTGGTATAGAATACATGATTGTCAACATTATGGTCTAAATATAGTCACCAACCTAAGGAAAGTTGGGCTTCTGATCATTTGCTTTATATTGATCTGTTTTTTTCTTCTGTTTATGTGCATTGTGTTGGTGTTTTTATTGGGATACATATATTCATGGATCTTATTTCTATATCTAGTCAATCCGGTGTAGGGCAGAAAGTTGAATAACAATTACAAAGATCATTCGTGATTAAAGGTCCATGTGATACCTCAGATGATTAACTTTCTCAGATCAATAAAGGAGGCAGTGAAAAATCAACAAGCAAAGAGAGTGCCAAGAATCAAACATAAAAAACATAAACAAGTGTAAAAATCTCACTGTTGTGTTGTGTTGAACTAGTTTCAGTGTTGTTGGAAATAAAGTGACGTAACACCTGACAGTAATTAAGTCAGAAGTACTGATGAAGCCTTGGTAGAGGATATAGGTGGAGCTGTGCATTATTCAGAACTTTGGTAAATGTCTGACTGGAATATACAATTTGATGAACCATCAGTGATGGCGTCCAATGGCAATGCTGAGACGAGTCGCCTGGTGGATGTAGAGAGCGCAGAGGTGTATGGCAGCCAGAGACCAGTGTCTGTCATCAGTGACGGGGTGTCTGACGTCAGTGAGAGTATGGAGACAGGGGACAGCGTGCCTCTCATCCACTCCCCCATGGTGTGGAAACTGCCCCGGGGTATGAGCAACACCCGCACACACACCGGAGACATGAGGCGCACCCTGGGAACGTTTGCTGGTGTCTTCTGTCCAGTGGCCCTGTCTCAGTTTAGCACCTTGCTCTTCCTGCGAGCAGGTCAGTATACACAGGCCATGTTTATGTATATTGCACTTGCCTTCACTGCACACATAGATCCAATATGTAATAATGGAAATAAATCCTAGGCTTTAATGGTTGTGAAATGTCCATGTACATACTGCCTTGCATGCGTGCAACAGTGAAGATACTATGTAGGCATACTGATATTCACATTTTGTCTTGTGAACATTTTTTTATGTGTCTTTCTTTGTGCCTGCTATTTTCATTGTGAGCTTTGTAAGCATCTTTTTCCTGTCATTTATCATCCGCCGTGCATAGTCAACATTAACCTTGATTTCCCATGCCAAAGGCGGAGGAATATAGTATTGGCGTTGTCCGTCATTCCATCTGTCACTTTTCAGGGCTATATCTCAGTAACTATATAAGATATCAACATGAAACTCCATGGGTGTGTATTATTATTATTTTTATGTGTATAGATATCAATGAGGAGAAGTGCCATGCACAGAACAATAACCCTATACCTTAACCAATAAGAGTAATTGCCCTTTTTTGTATGATGTAACTTTTCAGGGCTATATATCAGATACCATACAAGACTTCAACATGAAACGTCATGGGTGTATTGATATCAATGAGGAGAAGTGCCATGCTTAAGAACCATAACCCTTCACATTTTTAAATAAGAGTTATTTTCCTTTGCTGTTTTTGTATGATATAACTTTTCAGGGCTATATCTCAGATACGATACAAGATTTCAACATGAAACTTGATGGGTGTGTAGAAATCAATGGGAAGAAGTGCCATGTGCAAGAACCATAACCCTAAGTTCCTTAAATAAGAGTAATGGCCCTCTGTTGTTTTTTGTTTCTTAAATAAGAGTTATTGCCCTTTGTTTTTTGTATGATGTTTCAGGACTTTATCTCAGATACCATACAAGACTTCAACAAATATTCTTAGCAAGTTTCATGATGATTAGGTTAAACCTTGTTAACGCTCTCCAAGTCATATTTTTGGCCCAATCATGAAACTTGCGCAGAAAATTTGTTCTTATGTAATCAATGAAAACTCTGACAAGTTTGAAATGGTTGCGGTCCATTGCAAATAAACATGGCTGCCATGGGGCGGGACAGTCTACTTTATGTGGCTAGAGTGAAACCTTATAAACATTTTGTCACATTTTAAGTTGATTATTAAATGATTTATATTGTTCTCATAACCAGAAGATACTTATTGCAAACACAATTAAGAGGTTGATATTTAATTAACTAGATTCTGATTAGATTATCATGGATTTAAATATGGATATAGCGGTTTAAATGATTAGCCATTTGATGTTAACTCATGTCGATTTATCTCTGTCTCTGTCAGACACTGAACTCTGAATAACAAGTCAATTATCTTTGACAATAGATTAAACACTAGTATCAACACCTTTATGAACTGACAGATAAAACCACTTAAGACACTACCTCTCCCAAGATACACTCCCTTTTACCAAATATAATCTTGTTAACTAATACACGGAAAGTTAAAAGTCGTCTGCACTGAACCAAAAATGCGAGTTTTCAAATGTTTTTTGTTGTTGAAACTTTGCATAAAAGTCATGTTTTTTTACATCTTATAATTGGATTTGAATATTCGACAGATTTTCAAATACTTGAATATCAATCTAAAAAAGAATGTATTTTTTACTAATGGCTGCCTAAAATTCGCAATTGAATGCTCAGAATTCTGTGGACAGTCTAATGAACTGCAGGTTATTCATGACATTCTCTCCCTGTTGAAGATTTCAAATGGACTGTAACTCTCGTTCAGATTGGTAAAAAATCAAAATATTACAGTTATATTTAGATTGTTGACGAATCAGTACAAGTTTGACATTTTCTATTTATTTTTTTTAAATAAATTTATTGAAACTGAAAGTTGACAAGCATATTTAAGTCGGTATAAAGTTTCAACAAGTGAATAATGTCATATATGTTTACTATGCCATATTACTGAAAGAAAGAAGTTTTTTGGGGATGGTGGTGGGTCAGTCTGGTACCCTGCTCACTATTTCACTGTGTATTTCAGTGATGGTGGTGGGTCAGTCTGGTACCCTGCTTACCATTTCACTGTGTATTTCAATGATGGTGGTGGGTCAGTCTGGTACCCTGCTCACTATTTCACTGTGTATTTCAGTGATGGTGGTGGGTGAGTCTGGTACCCTGCTAACAATTTCACTGTGTATAACAGGTATGCTGGTGGGTCAGTCTGGTACCCTTCTCACCATTTCACTGTGTATTTCAGGTATGCTGGTGGGTCAGTCTGGTACCCTGCTCACTATTTCACTGTGTATCTCAGTGATAAAGTAAGGTCAGTCTGGTACCCTGCTCACCATTTCACTGTGTATTTCAGGGATATAGTTAGGTCAGTCTGGTATCCTGCTCACTATTTTACTGTGTATTTCAGTCATATATTTAGGTCAGTCTGGTACCCTGCTCAACATTTCACTGTGTATTTTAGCGATGGTGGTGGGTCAGTCTGGTACCCTGCTTACCATTTCACTGTGTATTTCAGGGATATAGTAAGGTCAGTCTGGTATAATCCTGCTCAACATTTTACTGTGTATTTCAGTGATGGTGGTGGGTAAGTCTGGTACCCTGCTCACCATTTCACTGTGTATTTCAGTGATGGTGGTGGGTCAGTCTGGTACCCTTCTCACCATTTCACTGTGTATTACAGGGATTGTGGTGGGTCAGTCTGGTACCCTGCTCACTATTTCACTGTGTATTTCAGGTATGCTTGTGGGTCAGTCTGGTTTCCTGCTCACTATTTCACTGTGTATTTCAGGTATGCTGGTGGGTCAGTGTGGTACCCTGCTCACCATTTCACTGTGTATTTTAGGTATGCTGGTGGGTTAGTGTGGTACCCTGCTCACCATTTCACTGTGTATTTCAGGTATGCTGGCAGGTCAGTGTGGTACCCTGCTCATCATTTGACTGTGTATTTCAGGTATGCTGGTGGGTCAGTGTGGTACCCTGCTCACCATTTCACTGTGTATTTCAGGTATGCTGGTGGGTCAGTCTGGTATCCTGCTCACCACGGTGATGATGGTTCTGGCCTACATAATCCTGCTGCTCACAGTGTTTAGTATCTGTGCCATCTCAACTAACGGGGCTGTTGAGGGAGGTGGAGCCTATTGTATCCTTTCATGTGATTGTAGCCAACTCAGGCATCACTTTCGGGTTTTCAGCAGAAATAGCTTTCTGAACTTAAGGTTAGTTTGTCAAAACTTTAGGAGGAACATCTTTTTTAAAATGTATTTGGGGCTTTCCTACAAAAATTAATCATTTCAATGATTTATATGACTTGTTATTGATTTACTCGTGTGTATAGATAGAAAATTCTTTTTGTCACCATATCACCTGCTGTACATAAGTAACTTTTTCACAGATGTACTTATTCATTTCAAGTTTCTCTGATGTCCAGTTCCACTCAGTACCATTTGTATTAAGATCATATAATATAAATATCTCTAAAAAACAAAATATATAACACAGAAAGATACAAAACTTTATTGAATACTCGGTAATTGATCTTTGTTAACAATGTCTTATGATCAATAATGATCATTATATTATTGTATATGTATATTGTATATATGTATATACATAATAATGTAATAAATCGGATGGCTTGAATTCCGGATGACTATTAGTGTCGGTCCCAGCGAGTTTGAGCCATCGTGATTCGACTGTATTTGTATATTGATATTATAACAATTATTTTGTGCAGCTAGAATGTACTTTTTACAGATGACTCCTTGACTGCTATACAGATATGATCAGTCGAGTCCTTGGCCCAGAGTTTGGGGGCACCATAGGGTTCCTCTTCTATGTTGCCAACGTTCTTTCTTGTGCCCTGTATGTGACCGGCTTCACTGAGGCCATTCTGGACAACTTCTCTACTGGAGGTTAGTACATAGATACACTGAGGCTATCCTGGACAACTTCTCTACTGGAGGTTATTAAATAGATACACTTCTCTACTGGAGGTTATTACATAGATACACTGAGGCTATCCTGGACAACTTTTCTACTGGAGGTTAGTAAATAGATACACTTCTCTACTGGAGGTTAGTACATAGATACACTGAGGCTATCCTGGACAACATCTCTACTGGAGGTTAGTACATAATTACACTGAGGCCATTCTGGACAACTTCTCTACTGGAGGTTAGTACATAGATACACTGAGGCTATCCTGGACAACTTCTCTACTGGAGGTTAGTACATAGATACACTTCCCAAACTGTAAGGGCATTCAAATCTTTTGGATTTCTAGAGTAAAGGGTCTTTGTTTTCTTATGTAAAGTATGTAACTCGTTTATTTGGACTTTTTTTGCATATTCACCATTATTTCAGAAATATCAAGATCAATTTACTTACACTTTTGCTGGTAGGCCAGTTTAACAATTCTAAGTGCATATATGTATGCCATAAAAAATATTTCTAGACCAATCCCACACAAGTTGCGTTTGGACCGAGAATCACAACCGCTGGCTTTGGTTTTGTAGTTCTTCACTACCAACTGAGCTAGCTGGCGTGACAAACCAGACTAGAGTTGTCCCAAGCAATCATGCCTGAATTCGTAAACAGGTTTACATTGTGTATGTTACTTCTTATTCCAGGCTCGGTGACCATAGGACAAGGTCTGCATTGTGTTTGACTTGTTATTCCATTCTCAGTGACCACTAGGTCTATATTGTGATTTACTTGTTATTCCAGGCTCAGCAATCCATGGGACAGGTCTACCTCCAGATTGTCCAGGCTGCTGGTGGAAGTACCTGTACGCCACTGTAGTCCTCCTCCTCTGTCTGCTTGTTTGCATTGTTGGAGGAAAAATGTTTGGAAAAACCCTTGTTGTGATTGTGCTGGTAAGTGTGAAGCATATGTGTCGCGTTCTGAGAAAACTGGGCAAAATGCATGTGCGTAAAGTGTCGTCCCAAATTAGCCTGTGCAGTCTGCACAGGCTAATCCAGGACGACACTTTCCGCCTTAACTGGATTTTCGCTAAGAAAAGACATCATTCAAACGTAAAATTCCATAAAAGCGGAAATTGTCGTCCCTGATTAGCCTGTGCGGACAGCACAGGCTAATCTGGGACGACACTGTACGCACATGCATTATGCCCAGTTTTCTCAGAACACAACACATATAACCATGTGCTACATACTTTCTTAGACCCGAATTGTGGTGTCAATAGCTACAGAAATAATTGAAAACTAAAATTTTGATCCTTCAATAACTCAAACTGTTCATAGGCTAGGTTGATGTAACTTGGTGTGTGGATAGAGGGCCATATGTATGCACATTATTTCAGTTGGTATGCCCCCTGTCATCTAGTGCCACTAGGCATATTGCGATTGGCCTGTCCTTCCGTCTGTGCGTTCTTATTTTCGTCCGTTTGAGGTTAACCCAAAATGTATGTTTGTCAATAATGCTTTGTACAAATATTCGTTACTTGATTGCTCTTTTCTATGAACACTCTACACACTTGACATCACCTGACCTTATTTTTATCTTGACATTGACCTTCTTTTGGATTTAGACTACATTGTAATTCAGAAGGGCTCAGGTTCTTTGTTCCCAAAATGATGCATTTCTGACATCAATATCCCTTCCTTCGATGCTTAGATACACAGATGTGCAAAAGCGCGAGTCAGTCATGATGGCCCAAATCGAGGTAACACATGAAGATCAAAGACTGTGGAATCACTTATTTTCAGGGAGGCCCGATATTTGTACTTTTAAGCTTTTGTGATCGCTTTTTATCCGTGGTGCGTTGTGCTTCGTGTGTCGTTGTCAACATTTACCTTGTTCAAACTCTAGAGGTCACATTTATTGTCTGTTCTTCATGAAACTTGATCAGAACATTTGTTGTAATGATATCTAGGCCGACTTCGAAAGAAGGTCAGGTGATGTCAAAAACTAGGTGGCTAGGTCAAATTAAATAAAAAGCTTGTTAACACTCTAGAAGTCACCTTCATCGGGTAGTCTTCATGAAACTTGGCCGTCAGTGGCAGGGCACTTTTCTAATACGGCTATGGTAAAACCTTGCTAACACTCTAGAAGTCAGATTTATTGTCCAATCTTCATGAAACTGGATCAGACCATTTATTCTAATGCTATATCGGCTGAGTAGCAAAATACTTCCTGTGTGTTAAAAAACCAGGTTGCCAGGTGGCGAGGCATTTTTCCTTATATGGCTATAGTTAAACCTTGTTAACACTCTAGAAGTCACATTTATTTTCCAATCTCCATGTAACTTGCTCAGAACATTTGCACCAATCATAGCTCCGCCAGGTTCAAAATTGTTTGTATTTTGTCGAAATACAAGGCCACCAGGGGGGTGGAGCAGTTTTCCTTATATGGTTATAGTAAAACCTTGTTAACAATCTAGAAGTCACATTTTTAATCCAATCTTTATGAAACTTGTTCCAATCACATATCAGCCATGCAGCGCTATAGATAACTTTTGGGGTATGTTGGGTAATCACCCCCTGTTTTTGACACCAATAGGGTTTTTGTAAATTCAATAGAGTTTTAGCAAAAAATTTCACCCCATACTTTTGAGCTTAATTGGGTTTTTCACCCCGGTCTTTTTACTCAATTGGGTAATTTAGGGAATGACATATATAATATAATAAAAATCTACTAAGGTTTCTATATTATTTATTCAAATGGAATTCAAAAAGGTACCTGTACATGTACATAACAGCAAACAATTACTGAATTTCTGATCAAAGTCTGGTCCTTAAATTTCAGTTTTTAAATAGGGTGAAATAAGTTATTAACATTTATACCTCAAAATCATTGCTGCTTTACTTCTGTTGCACAGACTGGGTGCAGTATGCACATTTCATCTTTTTTTTTGTCCCATAAACGTCAACAATTTCTAACCAGGGATATGCCTATCACTTTTGACAGGTTTTTTCAATCACGGACTTTCTGTCATGTTTTTGGATGTCAACTCGCTACTTTCAACTGCTACATACACTGTTTCTAACAAATTGATAACACGAATGATTCGGCACATATTCGCGCGTGCCTACTTGGTTGGAATTTTTTTGCGATCGACATATATTTAGCGCAACAATCGCGGACGTCTTTCGACCTCGCTTAGACATTTTTATTACGCACCGTTATAGAAACTGAAAGTACAAACGCTTTACAAATACATGCACGTCGTAAATATTTTGGTCAGACGCTTAATTTGCTATGAAATTTAGTCCGCATAGCGTTTGCATAACTCCAACTGTTTTGCTCCTCCGTTTGTGGCCATTTTGATTATTTCAGAAAATGAAAGTAAAAAATCGGACAGGTCTACGAATAATTACAATAAAACCCCAAAGATTGATAACCGCTGGAAAGTCTGCCTTCTTTTCTTCACAGGACGGCATATAACTATCCGGTACATTTTTGTACAGAAAATAACCAGTCTAAAAAACGCCAGGTGTCCGTAAGAATTGCGTTTCGCGACGCAAGGTTTTTTACGGGAATTACGTTATTAAATTTGTATTTGCGTTTTTGTACGATTTATTTTGAATTTAATACGTTTTTGGTTATTTTAATTGCGTAATAACGCAACTACGCTTGTTATCTATAGTGCTGGCCATGTCTACATCTAATTATGTCGACCCCTGCCTATTAAGATCCTAATCTAGAATGCCTGGTACACATGTTTAATGCAATGAACAAGCTGTCACAATGGGGATTTCCACTGGTGTTTCGGTGATGCATATTTGTTATGATTTTTTTTCCGAATTGACGTGGCGCTAATTTAAGACAATGTTTTTATGTCCATGACTTAAAATGCGCAAAATTTGAACACGGCAAATTCAAGTGTTATACATGTACATGTAGTCATATAAAATAGAGGCTAGAATACTGAAGAAAATACTAGTGCCATTAAATAACTTAAAGTGCCAGTAGTAGTCTTCATTGAAAAGCAAATTCTTTGACGATTGAGGTCCTGGGGTACAGAACCGTTTAATGTAAAACCTTGTCTGGTTCTGCTTGAAGTTTTGAAGGATCAGGGCCCGTATTCACAAAGCTCCCTAGGAAAGCTAAGGAAATTCCTTAAATTTATGAAATTCCTCAAGTCTCTGGCTATTTTGTAGTAAGGTATTTTAACATTTGTATGTTTTAAAGAAGTAAATTTTACTGTGGTAATATTTTTGTTAGCAGAAAACACCTCATTTCTTACAGATAACTTGATTTAAAATTTTCCCTTAACCCTTCAAGCGCTGGAACCGAATTATGAAGGCCTTTGCAAACAATTTGGATCCAGATGAGACGCCACATTATTTTCCCTTAACACTTCAAGCGCTGGAACCGAATTTTGAAGGCCTTTGCAAACAGTTTGGATCCAGATGAGACGCCACATAATGTGGCGTCTCATCAGGGTCCAAACTGTTTGCTATTCTGATAGTATTCTTTGAAAAATAATTAAAGAAAATGCTAATTTTAGAAATTAAGCAGACAACATTTTAGCAGACGACAAATTTCCCAGCATGCAAAGGGTTAAGTACAACTTAAGTTAAGATTTACCTAAGGAGCTTTGTGAATACGGGCCCAGGACTGGACAGACAGCTTTCCTTTGGACTCATGAAACTGCGTAAAAATACCTCTTGTTTCTACTGTTCTTGATAATGGTGAACTTTATGCTGATAGTACTGTGTTAAAATTTAGCATGATTGAATAAAGTATAATCACGTCTTTTATTAAAATGTTGAGGAAAATTATCCTTTATTACAGAATGATAATGTCTTTATATTTTGTATTTCTTTCAGATAACAGTTGTATGCACACTATCTGTGTACATCAGTGTGTTTGCCAAGAATAAGGTAATTGAGATTGGCCTTCCAAAAAACAACCACCTGTTCCCCAATTCCACCAACTTGACGTTCCAGTATACTGGACTTCGGGCACATACATTCCAGCAAAATGCTTTGGGTAAGTTGATTTAACCAAATAGTTAATGTTTTAAATTAGCTTTTTATCTTTTTTATCTTTTAAAACATGGTCATTATCAATGTGGGCTATAGTTTTACCCTCCGTCCATCATGGCTGTCTGCCTGTCTGTTTATCTGTTGTTAACATTTGCCTTGTGAACACTAGCCCTTTGCATGCTGGGAAATTTGTCGTCTGCTTAAATGTTGTCTGCTGAATTTCTAAAATTAGCATTTTCTTCGATTTTTTTTCAAAGAATACTATCAGAATAGCAAACAGTTTGGATCCTGATGAGACGCCACGTTCTGTGGCGTCTCATCTGGATCCAAACTGTTTGCAAAGGCCTTCGAAATCCGGTTCCAGCGCTCAAAGGGCTAGAGACCACATTCATTACCCAATTTTCATGAAACATGGGCAAACATTTGTCCCAATAATAGCTCAGCCAAGATAAAAACTGGGTCATATAGGATGAAAAACTTCAATTACCGTCCAGCGAATGTCATGCTGGGTAAAAAACTAGGTTGCTAGGCCAAATCAAACAATAAGCCTGTTACCAAGGCCACATTTAATAAAATTTGTTCTCAACATTTGCCTAAATGATGGAAAAGTTCGCAATTGTGTCATGTGGGATCAAAACCTAGGTTGCCAGGTCAAATCAAAGAAAAAGCATATGAACTCTTCAGAAGCTACATTTATTGCACAATCTTCGCGACTCTGCTCTGGTTGGTCTGAAAGGAATAAAAGACCAATATTGATTTTTAGATTAAAAGATCAAAGGTCAATGTCACAGATGCCTGCAATATTGAAAAATGTCACATATTGATGACAAGTTTTTCAGGAGTAAAGCATGTTATATAAGTAAGTCTTTTTGCTAGTTCATTTCATCTGCTAGTTAGCACTCTGTCACAGTTGATGTTCTCGTATCTTCTTTGTCTTTTTTTATAACTCTCATTTATCAATACAAAACTTTGTTTTAATCAGTTAGCTTGTTACAAAACTGTGCCTTAAACCTGATAACAGTAGAAATAAAATGTTCCTGTTGATTTTCAGATACTTATGTGAACTACGAGGGCAAGACAGTGTCGTCATGGCAAGTGGATTATTCCACTGGCAATAAAATGAACTTTGCTGCCATGTTTGCAATCCTCTTCAGCAGCGTCACTGGAATCATGAATGGGGCAAACATGTCTGGTAGGTAACAGGCTGTTAATATCAAGATTTACATTATGTGTGATTTAGCGACCACTTGGGGGTAAAATTAGAAAATCTGTTGAAACTCGATCACCGGTTTATCACCAGTTTGATGTCATCAAAGGAAAGCTCCTGTCAAGAAGCCATAAAACTACACTTTCTCGTCTATAAAATTGGCTTTCTTTGTCTAGCAACCAACATGCTACACCAATCGTGTAATAGCACGTGCATAGATCTGCCTTTCAAACTTTTTAGAGAGAACGAAGGTTGAGTTAACGGTTAAGTGCAACACCCAATGCCCTTATATCGAACACGTGATTCACACATATTCAGTCCTGATTTGCAATCATAATTACTCAGCCTAAGCTTGGAAACAATGATTAAACTTTTCTTGGCTTTCCACGAAATGCTGAGTAATTCCGATATACCAACTCCATGGTCATGAGACTTGTACTAGTTGCTCTCCCTTTTATATTGCAGGGGAGCTAAAGGACCCCAGCAAGTCAATCCCTAAAGGGACCCTAGCTGCCGTGTTCTTCACGTTCACCACATACATGATCTTGTTCATCCTGATAACAGGCTCCTGCTCAAGGTAAGTGTCACATGGGGCTGTCATTTGTAGGTTATGATACCTCAATAGTTATTCAGGCTGTATGTACAACAGTTAAAAAAACTGTTTAAAAAATCATAATACATTTTTTGCGTAACTGCAGTCAATAACAGTCTTCTGCAATAATTGCAGGTTGCTTGTTGCAAACCCACTTACCCATATTCAGAATTTAAAATAAAATATTGATATAAGCTCATAAAAAAGTAACTACTTTTAGAATGATTCAATTGATATACCCCCTGATACAGACTATAGGGGGTATACTGGGAAACCATAGAGATATGTCTGTACGGCTGCCTTTCTGTACAAAGACACAAATTTGTTCTTATAACATCTTTTTGGTTGAACAAGGTTATTAATTTCTGTCATATAGTGGTCAAAACCAGTAGATGAATTCTATGCATGTAAAACAAGTTGATGTATTGGTTTCTACTCCACACACTGAAAAAACGCAACATAACAATTACAGCAACAATACTTTAGACAAAGTGTTTGTTAAAAACTATCAATTAAACGATTTCAAAGGACTTTAATTATCAAAGTGTTGACAAAAATGATCTGATAATGTCCTGAAAACACAGTCATCAGTATTTGCAAAATAATTTTGTTGTGAAAACTGCAAAAGGGTTACAATCTTTTGAAGCAAAAACTACCTGACAGTAAGTCCAGCCATCTGGCATTTTACTGCTGTTCTTTTTGTTGGCAGTGTGTTACGGGCCGACAATCCATTTCTGCCCTTGGCTAAACTTTACTAAAGTTATGCCCATTTTTTCAAGCAGTGTAACTAGCAGTTTGGGCTTGTTGCTGAGAGAGTGCTGTGTTTCAGGGACCTATTGATCAACGACTACCTGTTCCTGCAGGACATCAACCTCTGGAACGGCATGGTGCTCATTGGCATATTTGCCACCACCCTCTCTGCTGCCCTGGGCAACCTGATTGGAGGCTCTCGGATCCTTGAGGCACTGGCCAATGACCAGCTCTTCGGTACGTTCATTTATCCTAATACCAGATGAAAATGGATAGTATAACAATGATCGTACAAACTTGAGGTTTATACTATCGCTATTTTTAGATCACACACGGGTTTTTTCCAAAAATTTACGGAGGAACAAAATCCGCAAAAAATGTGATATTTGATAATTATTTCATAATTATTATTAAGGTGAAGGTTCAGGTGGTTGTAACATGAAATAATATAGGTAAAATAGTCAGTAATAGTACCTTTTAAACCCATAGTTACCATCGCTGAAGTAAAATTTCAATTATACAATGTGAGTATAGGACACTGTATTTGCGTGATGCTTCCTGCAATAAATGCATTTAAACATGAAATTCTCTATGTTAACAAAAAACCAGTTGCAGCCAGTGTAATAACCGATTTATTCATTTTTATTGCGGGCTCATTTCTAAATGGGGCAAATTATATCATTTTACAGTCAAGCAAGTTGGGGAAATATTTTTTCTTGGAACCTTAACTATGAGCAGAATATTATGATATTACGTATCATAAACCTTTGATTCAGACATAATCTTTATAGTTGTCTCTTCTATATTTCCAGGGTGCATCTTGAATCCAGCAACCAAAACTACCAAGGGAGGTAACCCTTACATGGCAGTGCTGATCACATGGTTTCTGGTGCAGGTATGTTATTATTGTGTAAACATGAACAATCAATGACATGTAATGCAACATGGACAAGGATAGAAACTAATTTTGTCAGGTTTGTTGCCCGGATGGTCAAGGACAGGCTATGGTATTTCAGTTGCCCGATGAGCGAGTATGGTCAATGGTATTTCAATTGCAGGTATTGGCAAGTATGGGCAAGTATGGGCTATTTTATATGAGTTGCCAGATGAGAAAATGGTATTTCGGTTACCCGGGTAGGTAAGGATGGGAAATGGCATTTCGGATGCCTGGATAGGTAAGGATGGGAAATGGTATTTCAGTTGCCGGGGTAGACAAGGATGGGAAATGGCATTTCAGTTGCCTGGATAGGTAAGGATGGGCTATGGTATTTTAGAGCAACTGAAATGCTATTTTCTGTACTTGCCATTCGGGGCAACTGAAATACCATTGACCTTCCTTGCCTATCTTAGGCAAGGAAGGTCAATAGTATTTCAGTTGCTCTGAGTGGCAAGTACTGGGAATGGCATTTCAGTTGCTAGACCGGGCAAGGACGGGCAGTGTAATTTTGGTTGCTGGATGGGTAATTGTATTGCAGTTGCCAGGGCCAAAGAGAAAGGAGCACAGTCATACAGGGCATGTGTACCTTAAACTTTATTTTAACGAAATAAAATTGTCAACAGTTTTATATTTCTGACATTACACACTTTTATTGCAGTATAATTATCATTTTGGATCTTCATGCTTTTAAAGGCTGTTCATTTTGATAGAAAAACACTGCATGGATTATAGTATGTTTTGGATAAATCTATAATGATGTTGTAATTTATTCTATTTATTTTACAATTGATTCGTATCACAGTTACCAATTGGTTGGTTTAAATGTTGATTGAAAATTAACTTGAAAGTGTTTCTTTCTTTAAAAAAATATTTTTCCGACATTCATGTCAATTTTTGAAAGTGATTTTCATTTTTGGAGTTGTATTAAATATCTGTTTATCTTTATGCTAAATTACTTGCCATTATTGTACCATTCAAGACTTTGAATTTTGAATGTAATATATTTGCCTAAGAGTCCTGTCTCATATGATGGTTTTCCCTGACAGCTGGTGATGCTGGTTGGTTCCCTGAATCTCATTGCGAAGCCCACCACTGTTTTCTTTCTGCTGGCATATGCCGCCGTGAATCTTGCGTGTGCAGCACTGGACTTGGCTTCAGCACCAAACTTCAGGTAAAATAACATGTCATGTAAAATGAACTGTGTCATGTCCATATACAACCTTATTTATTTTGTAACCCAGCAACAGTTCTTAAATTGTCTCTGCTGAAGCTGGTTGTATTTACCTACATGGGAGATGTATCTTGTAAGTGATTCAAACTGCTTATATTTATATGACTTCCCCTACACCAAAATGTCCCACACTTGAACCGGTAACAAAATATGTATTTTGTACTGTGTATATTATATGTTCCCCATGTTGTATCTATGTATACCTGGGAGTAATAAAGTATTGTTCTGTTCTGTTCTGTAACTTCTCAATGATGTGCATGTACAGGTGTGATGGTGTTGTACAGGTGTGATGGTGTTGTACAGGTGTGATGGTGTTGTACAGGTGTGATGGTGTTGTACAGTGTTTCAGGCCCACATTCCGGTTCTACAGCTGGCACTTGTCTCTCGTGGGCCTGGTTGGCTGCCTCATAATGTGCTTCCTGATCAGCGCCGTCTACTCCGCCGTGGCAATCATCTTCATGCTGATAATGATCATCGGGCTGCACTTCCGGGCCCTGCCCACCCAATGGGGCTCCATCAGTCAGGCCCTTATCTTCCACCAGGTATATGGGGCTCCATTAGCCAGGCCCTTATCTTCCACCAGGTATGTGGGGCTCCATTAGCCAGGCCCTTATCTTCCACCAGGTATGTGGGGCTCCATTAGCCAGGCCCTTATCTTCCACCAGGTATGTGGGGCTCCATTAGCCAGGCCCTTATCTTCCACCAGGTATGTGGGGCTCCATTAGCCAGGCCCTTATCTTCCACCAGGTATGTGGGGCTCCATTAGCCAGGCCCTTATCTTCCACCAGGTATGTGGGGCTCCATTAGCCAGGCCCTTATCTTCCACCAGGTATGTGGGGCTCCATTAGCCAGGCCCTTATCTTCCACCAGGTATGTGGGGCTCCATTAGCCAGGCCCTTATCTTCCACCAGGTATGTGGGGCTCCATTAGCCAGGCCCTTATCTTCCACCAGGTATGTGGGGCTCCATTAGCCAGGCCCTTATCTTCCACCAGGTATGTGGGGCTCCATCAGTCAGGCCCTTATCTTCCACCAGGTATGTGGGGCTCCATTAGCCAGGCCCTTATCTTCCACCAGATATATGGGGCTCCAATAGCCAGGCCCTTATCTTCCACCAGGTATCACACTTGAACATGAATTTACTCAACAAGAACTATGATAAGCCCCTACGCAACAGGAGAAACGTTATTTTATACATTGGCATCAACTTTCGATTTAAACTATAAATGTTTTTTTAAGGACCCCTTGGCTAAGTTCTGTAAGTCCTTTCTGAATTTTCAAAATAATGGCATTTTTATTAATAGTTGGTATATATTGTTTGCATAACTAACATTTATTCAATGCTTAGTGATGAAATATTGATATTTTTTACACTAGTCTGACTTTGAAATTTAATTTGACTTAAAAGAGAATTTAAATGCATGTCTTGTCTCTCTAAATGGTAGTTAATAAAAAAAAGAGACCACTAATAACAGTAAATGTTACTTGTACGGTCACTAGTCACAAATCCTATCAATCATTACTGAATAAAATAAAATGCCTTTCCTATGTGCCTATTGACGTACACATCTGCGTTTCCATTTTGTGACTGTGACCTTGTCTACTTTCTCCAAGCCTATACCGTATTGTCTTTAGGTTAATTTATGCGACGTTTCTGCTTGTATCAACTCAAACCAAGATGGTCATAGTTGTTATGTAAAGTTGGTAAAGCCAGTAGCAGCCACAACAAATAACATTTGAAATCCAGGACAAATATTCATTGAAATCCAACATGGCGCTGGAATATTAATTTCTTACTATAAATAATAAAGAAAATTGTACAACATCTAAAGGTTACTAATATGAAAAGAATAATCGTTTGCTTTCAGGTTTATATTATCTCAGTGAGAACATTTACAATTTTTCATTCTAGCAAGCACTCATAAACATATTTATTTATTTCTCTGAACTGTAGGTTCGCAAGTACCTGCTGATGTTGGATGTTCGCAAGGCCCATGTGAAGTACTGGCGGCCCCAGATCCTGCTCATGGTGTCCCGCCCTCGACAGTCCTCTGAACTCATCGAGTTCATCAACGATATCAAAAAAGGTAACATGTCCGCTCCACTGAAATATTGGTATCAAAAGCTAACATAACAACTCACTGTAATAACTGTGTCAAGAATGGCAACATATCCACTCACTGTTATACCTATGTCAAGAATTTGGCAACATGTCCACTCACTGTTATACCTATGTCAAGAATTTGGCAACATGTCCACTGACTGTTATACCTATGTGAAGAATGGCAACATGTCCACTCCACTGTAATACCCTTGTCAAGAATGGCAACATGTCCACTCACTGTAATACCTATGTCAAGAATGGCAACATGTCCACACACTGTAATACCTATGTCAATAATAGCAATATGTCCACTCACTGTACCGGGTAATACCTATGTCAAGAATGGCAACATGTCCACTCCACTGTAATACCTATGTCAAGAATTTGGCAACATGTCCACTCCACTGTAATACCCATGTCAAGAATGGCAACATGTCCACTCCACTGTAATACCCATGTCAAGAATGGCAACATGTCCACTCACTGTATTACCTTTGTCAAGAATGACAACATGTCCACTCACTGTATTACCTATGTCAAGAATGGCAACATTACCATGCCACTGTAATACCTATGTCAAGAATGGCAACATGCCCATTCCACTGTTATACCTATGTCAAGAATGGCAACATGTCCATTCCACTGTAATACTTATGTCAAGAATGGCAACATGTCCACTCACTGTATTACCTTTGTCAAGAATGGCAACATGTCCACTCACTGTAATACTCACTGTAATATCAAGAATGTCAATAATGGCAACATTACCCACTCACTGTAATACCTATGTCAAGAATGGCAACATGCCCATTCCACTGTTATACCTATGTCAAGAATGGCAACATGCCCATTCCACTGTTATACCTATGTCAAGAATGGCAACATGTCCACTCACTGAAATATTGTTTTCAGGAGGTCTGTATGTGCTGGGCCATGTGCGTGTTGGTCACCTTGATGACCACCCAGACAAGGACCCGCTCCATGACGAGTTCCCCAAGTGGTTGAAGCTGGTGGACACGATGCAGATCAAGGCGTTTGTGGAGCTGTCGCTGGCCAGGAGTGTCTGTGACGGGCTCCATCACCTCATCAGGTCCACGGGGCTGGGGGGCATGAAGATCAACACAGTCTGCCTGGGCTTCTATGATAACACTCACGCCGTTGATGCCTTGAGCAAGCGTCAGCTCCCTAAGAGAGGTTTATTTGGCAAGAGTGAAAGTAAGATTGAAATAGGAGAGCATTTCCGTGGTGTAAGGAAGCAAGGTGGCATGAAGGACCTGGCGGCCAGAGAGTTTGTGAAAATGGTTGCAGACTCTTTAAAGATGCACAAAAATGTTCTTCTCTGTAGACATTTTAATATGTTGGATAAAAATTACATTAAGGGCAGTAAAGAAAGCCTGTTCATCGATGTTTGGCCTGTCAATTTCTTTCGTCCTGAGACCGCTAGCTATTTTGACAACACTTGCCTATTTCTGCTGCAACTAGCATGTATAATCAACATGGTGCCCGGCTGGAAGTCCAAAACCACTCTAAGGGTGTTCCTCTTTGTAAATGCCAACACGGAAAACGCATCGAAAATGGAACAAAAGCTTCAAACATATTTACGACAGCTTCGCATTATTGCCAAAATCCAAACAGTACCATGGGAATCCATTGAAAAGGGCGTTGACTTGAATGATTTAGACGTCAGTGTGAACTACCCCGACTGCCAGATGCAGGAGTTCAACACGGTGTCTGATGAGTTCCTCACTGGAGTGAACACCACCATCAAGTCAGCCTCGCAGCGTACGGCCTTGACCTTCCTGTACCTGCCCCGACCCCCCAAGGACAGTGGTCAGCTGGAGACCTACCTGGAGCAGCTGACCAGCCTCTCTGCAGACCTGCCCCCCACGGTGTTTGTCCACGGGCTGCACCCAGTCACCTCCACCACCCTCTGAGGGGCTGGCCCTGGTAACCAGGCAACCAGCTGTACTGGCATTGCTCTTGTGGGCATTGATTGCGTGAGGCTTTTTAAATTCTTACAATTGCTGCAAAAACTTGTTATAAATAATAAACAAACATTATTTCTGCTTAGTTATAATGCCTCAGTGTCATAACACATAGAATAGTCAAGCAGATTCTTGGTTAGTACATTCAGTGTTGAAAACATGAGACTATTTTCTGTGGCCAAATAGCATCTTTTGAAAATTATGACCCTGTTTCTGAAATGCATAAATTGTATTCTTGTAAACATTCCTTTTTGTTGTAATTTAACAATTTCATAATGTGTAGCCATCATTCTTCATTCTTGGACTGTGTCTCGATGTGCTTTTGTAAATGGTCACATTTATATTTGGGCTGCGCTCTGTAAAAAGGTGGTTTAGTGCATGTGCGTAATGTTTCATCCCAGATTAGCCTGTGCAGTACGCACAGGCTAATCAGGGACGAAACTTTCCACTTTTATGATATTTTTAGTTTAAAGAAAGTCTTCTTAGCAAAAATCCAGTATAGGCGGAAAGTGTTGTCCCTGATTAGCCTGTGATTAGACTGCACAGGCTAATCTGGGGCGACACTTAACGCATTAAACCCCCTTTTCACAGAGCGCGGCTCATATTTATATTGCATGCTGATGTGAGTAAAAGGTTTGTTGCATCCATGACCTAACCCTTTGCATGCTGGGAAATTTGTCGTCTGCTAAAATGTCATCTGCTGAATTTCTAAAATTAGCATTTTCTTCGATTTTTTTCAAAGAATACTATCAGAATAGCAAACAGTTTGGATACAACGTTCTGTGGCGTCTCATCTGGATCCAAACTGTTTGCAAAGGTTTTCAAAATCCGGTTCCAGCACTGAAAGGGTTAAAGGTTTGTTGAATCCATGACCTTATGTGTGTCAGTGTTGCCTCCACATTAAGTGATTGGACCACATTTTTTGTTTCATTTGTGAAAATATACTGATTTGCGTTGTGTTTTGAGAAAACTGGACAAAATGCATGTGCGTTAAGTGTTATCCCAGATTAGCCTGTGCAGTCCGCACAGGCTAATCCGGGACGACACTTTCCGCCTTAACTGAATTTTTGCTAAGAAGAGACATCATTTAAACGAAAACATCCATAAAAGCGGAAATTGTCGTCCCTGATTAGCCTGTGCGGACTGCACAGGCTAATCTGGGATGACAATTTACGCACAAGCATTTTGTTTCTGCAATATTATTCGATTGACAGCGATATTTTAAATAAGCACAATTGATTTAATATCTACTCGTTTTACTTTATTTGTAAAAAAATAAAAAACTTTTGCAAGTGTTACTTAATTGAAATAAATACATTAATATTTACTAATTGGTATATTTAACACTTTTTCTCCATCGTTCTTATTCTTAAAAAATAATAACGGATAGATTGTATTGCAATATGTAACTTAACTTATTGCCATAGTTATTAGACTTAATTTATTTATGTACACTACGTGATGAGCAGTGTTGTGAAAGTAGGGCGTTATCAACAATTCCCCCTAAGAGACATAAACCATCACATCATCAAAATCAAAACATTACCGATATTTCTTTATAGCGTTTAGTGGATGAACTATTTTACATGAACTCTTTTGNACTTACAATAACGTGAGAGGAGATTAAACGTAACATGCTATGAATGAATCAAACATTGTTTTTGATGAATATCTTGTGGAGAAAGTTTCACAAATGTATGCTTCATTGTAGATAAATGATAGTTTTGTTGTTCTTTTTTGCATTGATTTTTGGTACACACTTTTGTGTGTGATTATTCTCTCGCTATTTACTGAACACTTGATAAGAGAAGTAAATGAGTCTGGTAGACAATAGTTTTGATGGAAAAATATCACAATTGTTCTTGTATATTCACTTCTTTGAAAGAATATCAATTCTATTATTTTCACTGACACCGAATTTTCTATCACCAATAAAATTCTTTGTTGCCTTTAAAAATATAAAATATTGGTCGAACCATATTAAGGTTTTTATACTCTAAAAGCATTCTACATATAATTGTTGTGTCTACAAAATTCCACTTTCAGGACCAAAGGTGAAGCACAAGTTATTTCTTTTTGTATTTAAACTATGAGGCGTGTGATAAAGTGTAAAAGTGAGCTTTTATGTGTTATTAACTTATTAGTCTTTGTGTGCCTTATAAGATGAAATGTGTGAATTTATTGCATATGCTTGTAAATTAAATGTTTCTCTAACTTTGATCAATTGTTTTCTGCTTAATATACCCTAATGCCATAGCTCTGTAAAAACCTCTGATATGATTTTGGGATGTTACATTTTTTTTTATGTAACAGCAAATAAAAAGCAATTTCTCAAATGCTTAACCTTTTTAGCTCGACTTTCGAAGAAAAATGAGAGCTATACTACTTGCCCCGGCGTCGACATTGGTCAATATAAAGTCAAATAACTTTAACACTTTCATAAAAAATTAACTCAAACTTGGAATACTTCTTTATGGCAACAAGACAAATGTGTAGGTCAAGGTGCATAACTCTGTCAGAATTATTTTTAGAGTTATGCCCCTTTTTAAATTAGAATTTAGGTTAAATTATTTAATAAGTTCAATAATTTGAATACTATCAAAGATAATCAATTCAGACTTGGGCTACTTCCTTATGGGGACAAAACACTTGTTTAGGTCTAGCTGGATAACTCTGTCAACAATATTTTTAATGTTATGCCCCTTTTTAACTTAGAATATGTTGTTAAATTTCTAAAACTTTAACACTATCAAAGATATTTAACTCAAACCGGGTATTTAAAAAAATAATATTTAATAATATTAAAAAATAAATTAAACTCAAACTTGAAATATTATTTTACGGCAACATGGCACATATGTAGGTCAAGCTGCATAACTCTATCACCATTATTATAAGAGTTATGCCCCTTTTTAACTCAGAATTTTGGAATTAGAATATTAAATTGTAAATAATGTCTACAGTTTATTTTAACCTAACTTAATTTTTTATTTACTGTCACTAATGCAAATAGCCAAATGCTGTCTTTCTTGATACTCCTTTTGCTTCAATATCAAGCATTTATTACTCTATCAAGACTGAGAAAAGTCGAGCATGCACCCGCTAGGCGGTGCTCTTGTTATCCCCCGCCAGAGGCGGAGGGATATTGTTTTGGCGTTGTTATCCCCCGCCAGAGGCGGAGGGATATTGTTTTGGCGTTGTCCGTCCGTCCATCCGTCCGTCCTTCCGTCCGTCCGTCCGGAACACTTGTGTCCGGAGCAATATCTTGGAAGTGCTTTGGCGGATTTCATTGAAACTTGGTATGAGTATATATAAGGATAAGACAATGATGCACGCCAAATGGCATTGTACACCATCTGTTAATAACGGAGTTATAGCCCTTTGTATCTTGAAAAAATGCTTTTTACTATAGGCACTTTTGTGTCCGGAGCCATATCTTGGAAGTGCTTTGGCGGATTTCATTGAAACTTGGTATGAGTATATATATGGATAAGACGATGATGCACGCCAAATGGCATTGTACAACATCTGTTAATAATGGAGTTATAGCCCTTTGTATCTTGAAAAAATGCTTTTTACTAAAGGCACTTTTGTGTCCGGAGCCATATCTTGGAAGTGCTTTGGCGGATTTCATTGAAACTTGGTATGAGTAAATATATGGATAAGACGATGATGCATGCCAAATGGCATTGTATACCATCTGTTAATAATGGAGTTATAGCCCTTTGTATCTTGAAAAAATGCTTTTTACTTTAGGCACTTTTGTGTCCAGAGCCATATCTTGAAAGTGCTTTGGCGGATTTCATTGAAACTTGGTATGAGTATATATATGGATAAGACGATGATGCACGCCAATTGGCATTGTACAATATCTGTTAATAACGGAGTAATGGCCCTTTGTATAGTAGTACATTCATCCGTCCGATTTGCACCCATCCTTAAACAAAATATATGTTGTGGGGGATATCAATTCTACGAATTTGCTTGTTCAAAGTGTATTTCATGGAACGTGTGGAATTATACTAGACACACCTGGACATGATAAATATCATTAAGTGTGTACTTGTATCTTATGCTTTACATAAACATAAAGTGAATACCTCGTAATCCTAGGAGGTAACTAAGTGAAGTTTTTGAACTTGGCTGAGATACCATAAGAACAAATGTTCTGACCAAGTTTCAGGAAGATGATAGCAAAAATGTAACTTCTAGATTGTTAGCCTTTTTATTTTGACCTAGTGACCTTGTTATTTATCGCACCTGACATAGACTCGAACTTGGCCAAGATTTCATTGGGATGAATGTTCTGACCATGTTTCATGAAGATTTGTATGTAATGTGGCCAAAAGAGTGTGAAAAAGGCATGTTTTTCAACGGACCTGAGCCATTTTAAAACTTGGTCGAGCTGTCATTAGAAAACATGTTTCGACCAAGTTTCTTCTAGAGTGCTAACAAGGTTTTTTAAATAAACATATGAGGAAAACTTCCCGGCCCCCTGGCGATCATGTTTTTCATCGTTCCAGGACCATTTTAAGACCTCGGCAGAGAAATCGTAACAATTTTTCTAACAAAGTTTCAAGAAGATTGGTAATAATGTGTCTTCAGGTTCTAGTGTTGAAAAGCTATTTCTTAAATTTGATCTAGTGATCTAGCTTTATACTCCTGTTACCCAGTTTCAAAACTCTGCCCAAATATCACTAGGGCACAATTTCTGACCAAGTTTCATGAAGATTTGAAATAAATGTTTCTTCTTGAGTGTTTACAAGGTTAATGTTCACAAAACACTGACACACTATTCATAAAGGACAAAAGGTGCTCACAAAATCTCCCAATGAGCACATGCTCAGATGAGCTAAAAATACATCAGCATGTGTGGTGTGGTAGCAGTTTATAGTTTGCTTATAGAGGTCTTGGGTTCCAATCCCAGAACATGCACATTTAAAAAAAAAAATCCTTGTTTTGTTTTAATATTTTAAACAATTCCAAATTTTTAGCTCAGCTGTTTTCGAAGAAAACCTGAGGTATTGTCATTGCCCTCTCATCCGCCGCGTGCCAAAACTTTAACATAGGCCTTAACTTTTGCAATATTGAAGATAGCAACTTGATATTTGGCATGCATGTGTATCTCATGGAGCTGCACATTTTAAGTGGTGAAAGGTCAAGGTAATCCTTCAAGGTCATTTTTTTTTTTTTTTTTTGGGTTTGTCATGTGTATCTCATCGACCTGCACATTTTGAGTGGTGAAAAGGTCAAGGTTAATGATGACCTTCAAGTTCAAAGGTCAAAATAACAAAATCCAAGCAACCACAGCTGAGCGTTGGCACCCACTATGCGGTGCTCTTGTTTAGTAATTTCATTTAATGACATTTAACAAAAAATCTAAACATCAGAAAATAAGTCCCTTTAACCATGGAATTACGCAGACGATTACACAGATGCTGACATTTGGGTGAGTAGTACAGATGCGATTCTTTTTTGGTGAATAGTCATTCAAAAAACAAATAATGAAAAAACAATTTGGCTGAAACAGAAGAAAGACATAACATAAGTTCTAGATTTATTTTGTAAATAGAATATAAACATGTATAGATAATCTTTGAACAATATTTATCAATATAAAAGTGTAACAACTAGTCTATGGGACTAAAGGAAACGGTCCCCGCTCAAGGGGTAAAAGTTTTCAGCATCAACCATGTGTTGCAAACTGAAAACTGTGAAACAAGTCAACATATTTACAAATTAACTTTCTACAAATAAGTGCAAATTCTTAAATGGTTCACTGTACCAGTTAACAATCCACATCGAATTAGAGAAAACATCCTCTATTCAACTATTAATATTAAACAATCATAACAATAATTAATTCAGTCTATTTAGAAAAATGTTATCGATTACCAAGATATAAATAAATGGGAACATTAGTCTTTGTAACAGACTATTTTGTAGATATCAGTACCTGCTGATGTAATGAATCACAAACAAGACACTGGCTTAGCAACTACCATCATTACCCACTCATTTAAATACTCTTATTATAAAGACTCAATTAGTTTCATTGGCACTGGTAACGCTTTGGTTTCACTTAAATAACAATTTTGTGTAATGCCAATTTTTTTATTTTTTTTTTAAGATTATGTTTTTTTTGAAAACTGATTCACTCTCAATTGGAGAAATGTTCCTGTGCATTGTCTAGCATTAGATACATGATAACCACAACACATAGGTGGCGTGTTCTGAGAAAACTGGGCAAAATGCTTGTGCGTAAATTGTCATCCCAGATTAGCCTGTGCAGTCCGCACAGGCTAATCAGGGACGACAATTTCCGCTTTTATGGATTTTTTTGTTTACATGATGTCTCTTTTGAGCGAAAAGTGTTGTCCCGGATTAGCCTGTGCGGACTGCACAGGCTAATCTGGGATGACACTTTACGCACAAGCATTTTGCCCAGTTTTCTCAGAACACGCCACATATGACATAGACAGACTACTACAGCTCATGTTAACACTACAGGTATATACAATATCACATTTTGGTGAGTATTATTCTCGTATGAACAGTCAGCAGCATCACAAAGACTACATGTATAAATATTATGCAAATAAATATTTACAATAATTACCCTCTGTTTATTTACAAACACTATACATTTATTTTAAATTGCACATCAACATATTTGGAAAAATGCCAAACTGTGATTTTGGCTACCGCACATCAATTTCATCCTACTGAACAACCATTACTTTGATTACAATATATGTCACATAGCAAGTGAGTAACATACCACATGCGTTACTAACATAGTGTTGAATGGCATATCTCAGATATATCTCCTAACAGCAATGGAATGTTGAATTTGCGTAAAACATACATAATTATCATAAACATGTTCAACTTCTACATAATATGTACTGTTATCCTGGCAATCTGCCAGTCACTCGTTACTATGGTGACGACCTTAATTCATATCCTGGCCATCTGCAGGTCCCTGGCAACTATGGTTATGACCTGATCCTCGTCGTCAGGGAGACGTGGCTGCAATCCTAGCACCTTCATCTTGTGTTTCTCCTCCGCTCTTTGTTTTTTCTCCAGCTTCTTCTGCTTCTTGGACTGCTTACCCGTCAGCTTCACCTTGGACACCTGCAAATTGGTGCACGATTGTTTTAAACCTATTTATTTAAGCTCGATTGCATCGAAAGCCTAAGGCTTATTTGAAACGCTCTCGAGTCAGTTTCCTGGGACTAGAGCCAATACTTGGGTGTCTTTTAGGGAGATCTAAAGTACGCCCCCGCTGTGGGGATCGAACCCGTGACCTCCTGATCGCTAGGCGGACACCATATCCACTACCCAACAGCGACCTCTTAAATATGCACAATTAAGCCAGAGTAATGACCAAGCACAGAGATCATAGGGCATAAGGTGAACACACTGCTTAAAATCTGGGGCCTATTTTGACCCTTGGGGCAAGATGTGAACAAACAGGGTAAGGGACCACAACATGTTGCATAACAACTCCCAAACCTTTACATAAACACGCTGTTATTGAACGATATTAATGCAAAAGGCACTGTACATAAAACAAGCCTCACCTTCTCTGTATCAGATGTCTGGGTGAGGCCCTTCATTCTAGCACCCGTGGGATGGTCACAGGAGCCATAGCCTGAACTGCCCCCCAGACTGGTCTGCCGACTGTGGGCGTGGCTCTGTGGGGGGGAGCTTCCATCCTCGGACCAGATCCCGCTGTCTGTGGAGGTCATCTGGGATCCCAGCGACGTCACATCATCTAACACACCTGACAGAACAGTCCAAACAAACATATTAGCTGTGTTAAATGAGGTCACGTCGTCTAATATACCTGACAGAAAAGACCAAACAAACATATTAGTTGTTTTAAATGCAGTCACGTCGTCTAACACACCTGACAGAACAGTCCAAACAAACATATTAGCTGTGTTAAATGAGGTCGCGTCGTCTAATACATCTGACAGAACAGGCCAAACAAACATATTAGCTGTGTTAAATGCAGTCACGTCGTCTAACACACCTGACAGAACAGTCCAAACAAACATTTTAGCTGTGTTAAATGAGGTCGCATCGTCTAATATACCTGACAGAACAGACCAAACAAACATATTAGCTGTGTTAAATGCAGTCACGTCGTCAAACACACCTGACAGAACAGTCCAAACAAACATACTAGCTGTGTTAAATGAGGTCGCGTCGTCTAACACACCTGACAGAACAGACCAAACAAACATACTAGCTGTGTTAAATGAGGTCGCGTCGTCTAACACACCTGACAGAACAGTCCAAACAAACATATTAGCTGTGTTAAATGCAGTCACGTCGTCTAACACACCTGACAGAATAGTCCAAACAAACATATACGCTGTGTTAAATGAGGTCACGTTGTCTAACACACCTGACAGAACAGACCAAACAAACATATACGCTGTGTTAAATGAGGTTGCGTCGTCTAACACACCTGACAGAACAGACCAAACAAACATATTAGCTGTGTTAAATAAGGTCGTGTCGTCTAACACACCTGACAAAACAGACCAAACTAACATATTAGCTGTGTTAAATGCAGTCACGTTGTCTAATACACCTGACAGAACAGGCCAAACTAACATATTAGCTGTGTTAAATGCAGTCACGTTGTCTAACACACCTGACANCCTAGCGATCTGCAATAGGGGCCTATATAGTATACCTAGCGTTCTGCAATAGGCGCAGGATCCTATATATTATACCTAGCGAACTGCAATAGGATCCTATATAGGATACCTAGCGATCTGCAATAGGGGCAGGATCCTATATAGTATACCTAGCGAACTGCAATAGGATCTTATATAGTATACCTAGCGATCTGCAATAGGATCCTATATAGTATACCTAGCGATATGCAATAGGGGCCTATATAGTATACCTAGCGATCTGCAATAGGGGCCTATATAGTATATCTAGCTATATGCAATAGGGGCCTATATAGTATACCTTGCGATCTGCAATAGGATCCTATATAGTATATCTAGTGATCTGCAATAGGGGCCTATATAGTACACCTAGCGATCTGCAATAGGGGCCTATATAGTATACCTAGCGATCTGCAAAAAGGGCCTATATAGTATACCTAGCGATCTGCAATAGGATCCTATATAGTATACCTAGCGATCTGCAATAGGGGCAGGATCCTATATGGTATACCTAGCGAACTGCAATAGGATCCTTTTTAGTATACCTAGCGTTCTGCAATAGGGGCAGGATCCTATATAGTATACCTAGCGTTCTGCAATAGGGGCAGGATCCTATATAGTATACCTAGCGAACTGCNTATATATATATATATAGTCAAGCTAAAAATGTATGCAACAAAAATTACAAAACAAAATTAGAGGAAACATTTTAAAAATGTGTCTTGTTATTAATTATACAAATTGTGGATATAATTTAAAACAATAAAGGGTGATTGAATTTTAGTGATGTTTAAATACGGACTACGGATTAAATGTAGTATCATGTAGATTTCATGTGCAAATGCTAATGAGTGTATTTTTATAGTTTTACACACATACTCATTTACGAAATAAGGCAAAATTTCAAGAAGTTCATTACAGGTCTAAAGACCTTAAAGAGCCATGGAGTGAATTGTGCACAGTCTGAACTTAAGCTCATTTTCATATTTTGGGTTGTTTAAAGTATAAACTAAGCTCAAGCTTGTGTCCATTCAGGCATACGCTGGTGCCAGTTACCATTCAGGCATACGCTGGTGCCAGTTACCATTCATAGTTTCCAGTGTCTGCAGTAGATAGGCCACTGTGGCGTCCACATCATAGTCACAGTCAGCCAGACACTGCAGCACATGGTCACGGTCCTGAAAGTACACCACCATCATTAAGATAAGAAGGAAAACCGGATAACAAAGACAATTTTTCAAAGTAATTTCATCATCATCATCATCATCATCATCATCATCATCATCATCATCATCATCATCATCATCATCATCATTATCATTGTTCCCTCAACTAATCTGACTATTGAGGGGAAATGAGTGACAATGACACAGAGATCCTTTGCCAGTCAGGTCTGTTGTGGGCCTCTGTGAGTAGCTTATTCATGGGGAGAGACGTCCAATTTTTAGTTATTTCATACAAGTATTATGTACATTTAAGACATTGCTACATGATCTGTTGACAAGAACAGTAAAATAGTCATGACGAGAAACAAAGCTGTAGGTTGTCATCAGGAAAACACCTGCAGGTCTGGAGCAAACTTTCGAAAGAGCCATTTGTAAAACTATAACGTTACAAGCAAATCTTTAAAAAACAAGTTGATATCTAATGGTTATAGCTGGTAACGTCAGCCTCCAGTACTTACTGGACAGCCCACAGGTATAGTTTGAATGTCAGCCTTCAGTACTTACTGGACAGCCCGTTGCTATGACAACCTCCTCCACCAGTCTCACTGTATCCCGGACAGCCCTCACCACACCATCATCATGACCAGGGAACTCTGGGTAACCAGTCGGCTTCTCACTCTCTCCTAGCTGAACAGTCAGAGAAGGAGTCTATGAGCAGAGTGTGAAAGTGCACAATGTAAAACCAGCATCACCTAGTTTTAAAACTAAATAAATTTCATAACAAGAGGGCCATGATTTTCCTATATTGCTCAAGCAATTCAACCTGATAAAGCTACTGTTTTTATTCACTTGTCAATATTTGTTAATGCATGTTAATCAACATGAGTGACTCGACATTCAGATACCTCAAGTTTCATATTGGTGGGTGATCCAGTTTTGACATGAATTAGGTATAAAATTTGTTTGAGATGCAAGTGTTGCAAAACATAAGTCTTATATTGGTGGTTAACTCAACATGCAAGTACCTTAAGTATGATATTGGTGGTTGACTCAACATGCAGGTACCTTAAGTCTGATATTGGTGATTGACTCAACATGCAGGTACCTTAAGTCTGATATTGGTAGGTGAGCAAACATGCAGGTACCTTAAGTCTGATATTGGTGGGTGACTCAACATGCAGGTACCTTAAGTCTGATATTGGTGGTTGACTCAACATGCAGGTACCTTAAGTCTGATATTGGTGGTTGACTCAACATGCAGGTACCTTAAGTCTGATATTGGTGGTTGACTCAACATGCAGGTACCTTAAGTCTGATATTGGTGGTTGACTCAACATGCAGGTACCTTAAGTCTGATATTGGTGGTTGACTCAACATGCAGGTACCTTAAGTCTGATATTGGTGGTTGACTCAACATGCAGGTACCTTAAGTCTGATATTGGTGGTTGACTCAACATGCAGGTACCTTAAGTCTGATATTGGTGGTTGACTCAACATGCAGGTACCTTAAGTCTGATATTGGTGGGTGACTCAACATGCAGGTACCTTAAGTCTGATATTG
>VMBQ01002181.1:71521-87563 GCA_007657795.1 Dreissena rostriformis
GGGGGACAGTCAGAAATGACCAAGGCAGACATCGCTGACTACCAAGGCCTGTGGTTTAATCAAAGAGATCATAGCCACAGTTCATCAAGTATCTATGGCCATAAGTCCACAGTTAAGTAATGAAACCTTCCATTCACAAATTAGTACAGGAATGAAATGATAGTTATACATTAAAAAAAAAACTTTGACAAATCAATCATTTAAGTTATAAATAAACAAAATACAAAATCTGTACAGTAACTGTGAAAAGAACTTAAATTCTTGGTAAGGAAATATATAATATGAGATTTTTAATTATATGAATTACTTCCCTTGAAAATAATTGTTCTTTAACAAATCTCTATTTTTAGTAGCAAATAATTATAAGCCATGACTACCGTGACCCTAGATTCAAAGGTAACCTTAAAGTACCTAAGATACTTGTATGCACAAAGTATCATTGTGTGCTTGGCTTGACCATAAAATGTCATTTTGATTATGCTTTCACCACTCCAAATGTGCAGCCTAATGAGATACACATGCATACCAAATATCAAGTTGCTATCTTCAATATTACAAAAGTTATGACCAACTTTAAAGTTTTCGGACAGACACACAGACGGACTGACAGTTCAACTGCTATATGCCACCCTACCGGGGGCATAAAAAAACAAAAAACAAGAGATGTGTTTGTCAGAAACACAATGCCCCCTACTGCGCCGCTTTGATTTTAATTTTTGTTGACCTTTGACCTTGAATGATGACCTTGACTTTTCACAACTCAAAATGTGCAGCTCCATGAGATACACATGCATGCCAAATATGAAGTTGCTATCTTCAATATTGCAAAAGTTATGACCAATGTTAAAGTTTTCGGACGGACGGACAGACAGATGGACGGTTCAACTGCTATTTGCCACCCTACTGGGGGCATAAAAAAAGCAACAACAGTATATGTGAGTTGTTGTTTTACTTAATTAGCTTTATCATAATGATATGTAGTTACACATATTTGATTATAAATATACTATCAATAGTTATTAAAACAGTCAAATAATTTTTATAAGTATATGTTTTGTTGCAATTGAAACGTATTATTACTATGTATAATCATGACTATTTTCTTTATAAACACTGTGCGCTTAATTTGTTCACTTGGGCTTTTGGCCTTCTGGATTTTTGTTCAAATAAACTTGTAAAACATAAACCACCTTAAGTCACAACGCCTTTCAATGACTCAAATAAGCATGACCTTGATATACCAGAAGGATTTTCCATTGAAAACATTCCCAAACTTATTCACGTGTGCTTGACACATCCTAAAATATCTTCAACATAAATTTCATGGTTGGTCTTAACTTTAAAATTTGCAGTCTGCTTAACACAGCTGCTATAATATATGGATCACCAATACAAACACATAATTTGTTAAAATGCAAAGTATGTTGACATTTTCCAAAAATGATAACCATGTTACTTAAATAGAAAGCAGTCAACTGTATAAGTCTATATAATACAAGTATAATACATGGGACATTTAGCAATTTGAATGTTTTCTCCCACCTCCTAACAGCTTATTCATTGTATGAACAAAGTTTAACCCTTTGCATGCTGGGAAATTTGTCGTCTGCTAAAATGNGGTCACGGTCCTGAAAGTACACCACCATCATTAAGATTAGAAGGAAAACCGGATAACAAAGACAATTTTTCAAAGTAATTTAATCATCATCATCATCATCATTATCATCATTCCCTCAACTGGTCTGGCTATTGAGGGGAAATGAGTGACAATGACACAGAGATCCTTCGCCAGTCAGGTTTGTTGTGGGCCTCTGTGAGTAGCTTATTCATGGGGAGGGACGTCTACTATTTAGTTATTTCATACAAGTATAATGTACATTTGAGACATTGTTTCATGGTCTGTTTACAAGAACAGTAAAATAGTCATGACCAGAAACAAAGCTGTAGGTTGTCATCAGGAAAACACCTGCAGGTCTGGAGCAAACTTTCGAAGGAGCCATTTGTAAAACTATAACGTAACAAGCAAATCTTTAAAAAACAAGTTGATATCTAATGGTTATAGCTGGTAATGTCAGCCTCCAGTACTTACTGGACAGCCCACAGGTATAGTTTGAATGTCAGCCTTCAGTACTTACTTGACAGCCCGTTGCTATGACAACCTCCTCCACCAGTCTCACTGTATCCCGGACAGCCCTCACCACACCATCATCATGACCAGGGAACTCTGGGTAACCAGTCGGCTTCTCACTCTCTCCTAGCTGAACAGGCAGATAAGGAGTCTATGAGCCGAGTGTGAAAGTGCACAATGTAAAACCAGCATCACCTAGTTTTAAAACTAAATAAATTTCATAACAAGAGGGACATGATGTTTCTTTATTGCTCACCTGATTCAACTTGATAAAGCTACTGTTTTCATTTATTTGTTAATGTTGTATAATGCATGTTAATCAACATGGTTGTCTCAATATTCAGATACCTAAAGTTTCATATTGGTTGGTGATCCAGTGTTGACATTAATTCGGTATAAAATTTGTCTGTAATGCAAAAAATAAGTCAAATATTTGTGGTTGACACAACATGCAGGTACCTTAAGTCTAATATTTATGGTTGACTCAACATGCAGGTACCTTAAGTCTAATATTGGTGGGTGACACAACATGCAGGTACCTTAAGTCTAATATTGTAGGTTGACTCAACATACAGGTACCTTACGTCTGATATTGGTAGGTGACTCAACATGCAGGTACCTTAAGTCTGATATTGGTGGGTGACTCAACAAACAGGTACCTTAAGTCTGATATTGGTGGGTGAGTCAACATGCAGGTACCTTAAGTCTGATATTGGTGGGTGACTTAACATGCAGGTACCTCAAGTCTTATATTGGTAGGTGACTCAACATACAGGTACCTTAAGTCTGATATTGGTGGGTGACTCAACATACAGGTACCTTAAGTCTGATATTGGTGGGTGACACAACATGCAGGTACCTTACATGTAAGTCTGATATTGGTGGGTGACGCAACATGCAGGTACCTTAAGTCTGATATTGGTGGGTGACTCGGTGTTGTCTCCCACTCTTCGTACGCTGGAGTAGTGGTCTCCATTGTGGTACGCGATGTGCAGCTGACGTGTGGTTGATGAGCAGCAGTCTGGACCTTGTATCTGAAATGTGCCAACAACAAACACTAGAGATAACATATTCTCATGCAAGCAGATTGTGCACAGCACTGACTTGGTGATCATGTGCTTCACCATAAAATTGTTTTATTTTGGTTAAGTAGAAAGTATTATTATTATTACAGCAATTGTTCATATTTAGACCTAGTATATTTAAAACAAGAGATGTGTTCGTCAGAAACACAATGCCCCCTACTGCGCCGCTTTGAAATACAATATCCATTTATCATTTGGCAGGTACAAAAATCATCTCCCTTTAAAGCTTATTTCTTCCCTTGGATTTTGTTTTTTTACCTTTGACCTTGAAGGATGACCTTGACCTTTCAGCACTTAGTGTTTTATCCAGGCCGTTTCAGCGCGCCGCACCTTTTTTGTAGCGCCCCGCTGCCCCCTTTCAAAGCCAATCAGCGCCGCGCTGCCCTTTTCAAAGACCGCCGCCCTGTCCTTTCATGAGCACCCGCTGTTTTCCGCCGTGCGACCATATTGATAACATCTTAATTGCCTCTTAACCAAGCTTCTAAGCCGACTATTATCAGCGAAGATTCGCGCGGTTGTGAATTCATCATGCGTAAATAACCATGTGTCAATATCAATCGGTCCGTTATGTGTATTCCTCCACGATAAAATCGTGCACAGTTAATTTGGAGACTTGATGAAAACCTCGATGTTATTCACGTGGAAATTGTGCATTTCATGCATAATTCAGTTATATCAAAACATTTATTTTTATGCGTAATAAAATTAAAAAAACACCAGTTGTATCTGTATCGTTATCGTCTTTAAGATAATTAATTATTGAAAGAATTACTGTTATGTATACTAATTAAACAAAATGCGAATCGCGTATTAGCGGACATATTATACGATTTTAAAGTGCTATGCGCACCTGTCGCTTACATCATTTTAACAAGATGGCGGACTATACATTAAAAAATAAATTGTGACTCGGCAAAAATGGCAAATAACGATCGAATTAACGATGGAATTCATACATTTAGAAAGGGATTGATGAAATGCCTCTGATAATCGACGATGCATAACACGTTTTAGATACCAACAACATATTTATGAGTAATCTTATCAGTGGATGTATGTCACGTACACGAGTGTTTGTAAATTGTTAGTGTTCAGTTTACTCGCAAAGTTAAAACATCTGACAAGATAATCGTTGGAAAATGGGATAAGACAAACATGGTTTCATTTATATGTTAGTGAATCTGTGTAAAATCAGATTCGTATGCATATATTGCTTTATTATGTTTGTCGTGCTGTACAGTTTACTGAAACAGCATGGAAGTTAAATGGACATTGCAAGGTAAATATATTAATATTAATTAAAGTAAGTTAAATGCATCAATTACCATTAAATGTGCTTGTTTATATATTTATGTTTTTCCCACAACTGCCTCTGATGCGATTACATGTTTCTCCCAAAACCAGGTATTCATGGAACGTTTTTGCCCTATTTTGCCTAAACTGCGCGTTAAAATGCCCTTTTTGAAAGTAATGCGCCATGCCCCTTTGCCCTCCTGGGAAAAACACTAGCACTCAAAATGTGCAGCTCCATGAGATACACATGCATGCCAAATATCAAGTTGCTATCTTCAATATTGCAAAAGTTATGACCAATGTTAAAGTTTTCCGACGGACGGACAGACAGACGGACAGTTCAACTGCTATATGCCACCCTACTGGGGGCATAAAAAAAGCAACAACAGTATATGTGAGTTGTTGTTTTACTTAATAAGCTTTATCATAATGATAATTATGTAGTTACACATATTTGATTATAAATATACTATCAATAGTTCTGGATTTTTTGTTCAAATAAACTTGTAAAACATAAACCACCTTAAGTCACAAACGCCTTTCAATGACTCAAATAAGCATGACCTTGATATACCAGAAGGATTTTCCATTGAAAACATTCCCAAACTTATTCATGTGTGCTTGACACATCCTTAAATATCTTCAACATAAGTTTCTTGGTTGGTCTTGACTTTAAAATGTGCAGTCTGCTTAACACAGGTGCTATAATATATGGGCCAGGATACAAACACATAATTTGTTAAAGTGCGAAGTATGTTGACATTTTCCAAAAATGATAACCATGTAACTTAAATAGAAAGCAGTCAACTGTATAAGTCTATATAATTCAAGTATAATACATGGGACATTTAGCAATTTGAATGTTTTCTCCCACCTTCTTACCACTTATTCATTGTATGAACAAAGTTTAACCCTTTGCATGCTGGGAAATTTGTCGTCTGCTAAAATGTTGTCTGCTAAATTTCTAAAATTAGCATTTTCTTCGATTTTTTTTCAAAAAATACTATCAGAATAGCAAACAGTTTAGATCCTGATGAGACGCCACATTCTGTGGCGTCTCATCTGGATCCAAACTGTTTGCAAAGGCCTTCAAAATCCGGTTCCAGCGCTCAAAGGGTTAAGTAATCTAGAATGCCAACATACTTATAGAGCATATAAAGGCTCGGTTGGCTGGCTGCAATAAATAGGTCACTCATTTTCTGCGTTATAAGTCAACAATAATTTGTATAATGTTAAAGGTATTAACTATGTGATTCCCTTATTGTAGCTCACATTGTGTTAACCCTTTGCATGCTGGGAAATTTGTTGTCTGCTAAAATGTTGTCTGCTGAATTTCTAAAATAAGCATTTTCTTCTATTTTTTTTCTAAGACCACTATCAGAATAGCAAACAGTTTGGATCCTGATGAGACGCCACGTTTTGTGGCGTCTCATCTGGATCCAAATTGTTTGCAAAGGCCTTCAAAATCCAGTTCCAGCGCTCAAAGGGTTAAACGTACCAGTAGGAATGGAGAGTTGAGTTGATGTATAATGATGTTCAGTTTGTGCAGTCTAGAGAAGGCCACTATGGCATCATTGCCAGCATATGTGCCCATCTTCTGTAGCTGCCGTACTGCAATACAATACACACACAGACAAATAATTCTATGTAAAATCATCGAAAAAAATAGTAAACCATTAAACGCATAACAATACCATAATACAACTGTAAATTTTACCTTTACCATCTCAGTTTTTATAAATGTATTATCATGTAGTGTCAACAATCAATTGTATTGTGTATTTCATACATTATATGTTATGCAAAATATATAAGGTATTAAATATATAAAGATGGAAATAAATAAAATGGAATAACAAAAAAGAAAGAAATGATGCCAAAGTGTAGAAATGTTGTTCTGTAGTAAAATATATCTTCGATGACCGTGAATCGAGCGGTTAAGGAAAAGAGTGAAAAAATTTCTGAATTAATTCAAACAATGCACTAATAAACGATTTACCTTCAAAAATTTATTTAATTCCCGTAAAATCCATGTCAATTTTTTTTATTTACAACGTGTTTAACCATGCAAAGCCGATATTTCCATACACACCCGCAATAAACATCCACTACACGCATGTTGACCTTGTACCAATACGTCACACCCGAAAGGGAGAGTGCTCGATTGTGATAGGCATTAGGCTGACTAAACTTACACATTTGATTCACTGAACTATTTAAAGATTTAATATAATAAAAGTCCAATCAGAACGGGGGTATTCACACTGAACACGCGTGATAACCCTGACACGGTTTGCGCGCACTGAGCTTATGCTAGAATCTATGATGTTTTCAGGCAATATTTTTCTGAAAATCGGGAGAAAGTGAAAGTAATTTGTTTTTAAATGTTGTGTTACCACTACAGCAGTGCAGTCGTCTGCTTCACTTTGCATTTTATGTGGAAATTTTATGAATTGGACCAATAAAATGTATGGAATATGGATAAATTTGGATTATTTTAGTTGAAGTAAGGTTTTGAAATGTAATTATTCCTGTTTTTCCTCATTTTGGTTGTGTTTGTATTTATTTTTCAAGCGTATTGATGTTAGTGAAATAAAATACTCGGAGGGCATGCATGTGACGTCATCATGAGAGCCGCGTTCTTGATGTAAACAAAATGATCGGTATCAGGACATGCTCTGAATTAGGGCATCGTACGATAGAAGAACAAACTTCAGACCAAAGTGGATTTAACCAACTCCAGTGCTCGACTAAATCATTGTTTATTTAGTGTTTACATGAAACTAGCAATGAGATACAGTGGAATCGCAATTATGCACATAATTGTAATAAGAAATGATTTTGTATTTCAAACAAGTGTCAGAGCTCTGTCCTTTGGCCTTCTCTTTTTTTAAATGTAAAAAAAGATGTGTACAAAAAGGTCATTGTGAGTTTTGAAAAAACGGTAAATAAGAACTATTAGTAATTACTGAGCACCTGTGCAAGTATCAAAGAGTTTTTCTACAGTCAACCAATGAGCTTTACAATACAGGTTGAGTCAATTGATCAGTTTTAAAGTACAGGTTGAATTGATTGATCAGTTTTAAAGTACAGGTTGTATCGATTGATCAGTTTCAAAGTACAGGTTGAGTCAATTGATCAGTTTTAAAGTACAGGTTGAATCGATTGATCAGTTTTAAAGTACAGGTTGAGTCAACTGATCAGTTTTAAAGTACAGGTTGAGTCAATTGATCAGTTTTATAGTACAGGTAAAATCAATTGATCAATTTAATAGTATAGATTGAGTCAATTGATCAGTTTAAAGTACAGGTTGAGTCAATTGATCAGTTTTAAAGTACAGGTTGAGTCATTAGATCAGTTTAAAAGAACAGGTTTAGTCAATTCATCAGTTTTAAAGTACAGGTTGAATCGATTGATCAGTTTTAAAAAACAGGTTGAGTCAATTGATCAGTTTTAAAGTACAGGTTGAGTCAATTGATCAGTTTTAAAGTACAGGTTGAATCAATTGATCAGTTTTAAAGCATAGATTGAGTCAATTGATCAGTTTTAAAGTAAAGATTGAGTCAATTGATCAGTTTAAAGTACAGGTTGAGTCAATTGATCAGTTTAAAGTACAGGTTGAGTCAATTGATCAGTTTTAAAGTACAGGTTGAGTCAATGGATCAGTTTTAAAGTACAGGTTTAGTCAATTGATCAGTTTTAAAGTAAGGTTGAGTCAACTGATCAGTTTTGAGGTACAGGTTGAGTCGATTGGTCAGTTTTAAAGTACAGGTTGAGTCGATTGATCAGTTTTAAAGTACGGGTTGAGTCTATGATCAGTTTTGAAGTACAGGCTGAATCAGCTGATGAGGTTTAATGTGAAAATTGTGTAAAGCCCCCTCCCCCCCACACACACACTCTTAATCCAACATAGACTTTGTTGCAGGGATACAATAATTCACTTTCTACTTTGATGCTATTTAACCAAGCCCAAATCTACAAACCTATATGAAAACATCAAGATTTATGCAAGATGCATTCAAGCATATGTGATATCTTGGTATTTAATATTTTAATTTATGAGTAATGCAGCTGACAAAATAACGTTCACGCCTCATTCATTTTATCCATAAAAATAATCCCACACAATTATTTGGCAAGGTAGTCTGTCAATAGCGCAATGACATTCCATAATCCCACATGGGGACCTATATATGCACCTCCACCTCCGACCCAATGGTGCATGACAGCAGAGAAATTGATCCAAGTTTAACAGCTCATGTCATACATGTACTGGCTTTATGAGAACAAAACTTGTCTTGTTTATTATATTTATTATCTCTGTTCTTACTTTGTTTTGAAATTTCATTGAATTTACCCACACATACATGTATATATATTGTATTATTGACTTGGTCACAATTATTATATTCTGACACGTGACATTGCTTTATTTAAAATTGTATGTATTAAAGACGATGTACTTATGTCTAAGTCTAAATAATCTGTCTGTTCTGTTCTGTTTATTACAGTTATAACCAGTACATAAAAGAATTCATAATAACAAAGCCGATGTGATAAAACTCATAACTAGAGTTGTTTAAGTAAGCTTCATCAAAACAGAAAACTTATGATCCATAACATATGAAGCCACAAATAAAGTTAACACCTTGGTTCGTATTTTACTTCTATGCTGCAGCAATGGTTGTAAATAAAGATATGAACCTTGCTCTGTGAAAAGGGGGTTTAACGCATGTGCGTAAAGTGTTGTCCCAGACACTGTCAGCTTTTATTGTATTTTCTCTTTTTGAGGAAGACTCTTATTGACGAAAATCCAGTTTAGAGAGAAGTAAATTCCCTGATAAGCCTGTGCGGACTGCTCAGGCTAATCTGGGACGAGAGTATACTCACATGCATTAAACCCCCTTTTCACAGAGTGTGGCCCATATAGTTGTTACAGTTGGGTCTTACGGTGCTGTTCAAATGATGTGTCCTCATCCACAAGGAAGGGTTCAAAGTCTGCCTTGTTGTCAACCATGAAGCGCACCACATCTTGCCGGTGACGGAAGTGGTTACGGACATGACCTTCAAACTGGTCACCCAGGGCCCGAAACAAACAGTTCCTGCAAAAACACAGACGTCATATTTTATAAACATGTTCAACATTAAATCATGACGGCTCGTCAGTGGTCACGTACACCAATTGTTAAGGACTTGAACTGGTGATCTAGTTTTCAACCCCACTTGACCCATAAATGTGTCCTCTAGAGTGATAACAAGGTTTTTTCTGAGACATGACATGGTGACCTAATTTTTAACGCACATGACCCAGATTCAAACTCTTCCTTACGACACACACGCGTCAGAAGCCGGACAGAAAGTGATTACAATAGCTCACATTAACCCTTTGCATGCTGGGAAATTTGTCGTCTGCTAAAATGTTGTCTGCTAAATTTCTAAAATTAGCATTTTCTTCGATTTTTTTTCAAAGACCACTATCAGAATAGCAAACAGTTTGGATCCTGATGAGACGCCACGTTCTGTGGCGTCTCATCTGGATCCAAACTGTTTGCAAAGGCCTTCAAAATCCGGTTCCAGCACTCAAAGGGTTAAGCATATCTTGCTCAGGTGAGCAGAAAATAGAGGAGCAAGAGTCCTGGTTCTTGTTCACAGCATATCCTCTCAAAAGAATCTAGCTTCCTCTTAAGTTTCAGATTGATACCTCTAATAGCATACCTGCCATAATTTTTTAGACCCATTCCGGGACATTGAGTTAAATTCTCCGGGACTTTTGCCGATTTTCCGGGACATGTATAAAATATAGCGATATTTATAGACATATGCATTTTTGGTACGTTTTTTTTTTGTTTCGCATCGTTAATTGCAAAAGTTCGAAAGCCTATCCGAAATACACTAAATCTATTAACGTCAAATTAAACATTACTACTTCCGTTACTAGATACAAGCCACGTGTTTTCAGTGTAAGCGTTCTCAACATAGATGGTGACGTCACTGCGTTATTGTTATTAAGACCGGTGTGTAACGCGTAGTTGTTTATTCAGGCCTTTATTCATTTATAACATTTATATAATAAAAAATACAACAATACAGCGAATTTAAAATTATATTAAATGCAATACCTGACAAAGAAATGTTTTATTGCGTCATACGCAGTCATGTAAAAAACGTGCTTCACGGGGACTTTCTGAAACCGGGCAAAAATGAAAGTGAATTTCTGTTAACAATTACTCGGCGTTTGCATGTAAATAAATCGTCTGGATTATTAAATTAATTTCTCTCACACGTGCGAACATAAACTGCTTTTAATTTTTTACTCAGCGATGTTGGACTTCAGATGTGTGAACAACTATCCTTTGCCCTTACGCAGCGGGAAATAATGACGTAGTAGATTAAAGTCAATTAACAACCACATTAAACAATGCCGCCTTTTCGGTTTGACCGCGAACGTGAGACAATCGATATGATAACAGGACCCCTGTTAATTGATCGATTNTGTGCAGCTCCATGAGATACACATGCATGCCAAATACCATGTTGCTATCTTCAATATTGCAAAAGTTATGACCAATGTTAAAGTTTTTGGACGGACAGACAGACTGACTGATGGACAGTTCAAAAACTATATGCCACCCTTCGGGGGCATAATAATTTACAAAAGGTTATAACTCGAAAAATAGGGAAGCAAGAGTTATGGTTCTTGTACTGCACACCCCGTCAATGTGATCTGCCAATATATGAAGTTTCAACTTGATTCCTCTAATAGTTTTCAAGATTTGCACCTATCAAAATGGAAAAACAAAAATTAACAATAGGTTCTTGTGCATTGCAAACCCTCTTAATTAGATCTACCTACCTACTATGTTTGAAGATGATACCTCAAATCGTTTTGGGATATTCTCCAGACAAGAAATATGATGTCCTTGCAATCACAGACAGACAAACAACCTGAAACCAGTATACCCCCTCCAGGGCCCTCAATCTGTCAAATCCACGGCCGAAATTCGGCCACATTACAAATGTTATAATTAGAGAGTAAGTAAAAAATCCCCCCAAAAGGGAAACGCCGCGAAAATTCCCCCTGCTACGGGTAGCGACACGCTTCCCCTAAAATGGATTGAGGGCCCTGCCCCTCCCCATTTTTTTTATATAATGAAGACTTCATACTGAGTTACTAATATTTATATTAAGGTTTAAAAAGCAATTTGTTTAAATACAATATGTAAGTAGGCCAACCTTTTTTCATTAACATTTTATTTGTTTTTCAAGTTATTTCGGGCACTTCAAAAAGGATGTGCAGTGACTTTAATCTTAATATCTTTCTTATCTCTATGCATTATTCTTTCCTTGAAGTTGTATGTAAGATAATTTAGTGAAAATGACGAGTGTCGCAAACATAATAGTCTTAGAAAACTTAAAATGGAATTCCTAAAAAAAGTGAAAGGTCTTCTTGAAAAATTAACAAATCGGTTCAGTTGGTGGAAACAACAAATTTTTTGTATGCCTTATGTTCAATGTTTTAACTGGTTAACATTTTTTTAGATCAATGAATTTAGGTTGAAGACATTTGGAGCCCTAGTGAATGGAATGTTAATGAATTTAATCCTATGCATGAGTTATTCGCGGCAAAATACTGTTAATGAGGATGGTGAAGTGTTTCGATATTGATTTTCGGCTAAAAAAGCTTGCATGATACGGGTATTTATTATTACTGTACAACAAATTGAGAATGTTGGAAGTAATGAAGAAATAAGCCGGGAAATAGAGAATACTATGTTAGTGTGATTGTGTACTTAAATTTATCCCACGAGTGAAGAAAGGTTTACATGGTGAGGCTTGCTGAGCCTTGTAAGCCTTTCTGAGACGAGTGGGATAAATTTAAGTACACAATCACACTTACATAGTATTCTATTTATCCTACAAAAAAAAAAAAAAAATGTAACCTGTTTTTTTTCTCTGTTCATCATACCTCTACATCCCCGATTTTAAAGAAAAAATGAAAAAATCGCTGCAGTTTTATCGGGAAAGAATACGACTGTTGTCGTTTCACGTTTTAATATTGACGTCATAACCACCCGCGCTTAATATTTGTAAAAAATGTTTTTTGCTGTTTGTGTCGCATTTTGTGTTTAAAATATATTACGTCTTGGTATCAAATTGTTTGTTTTGTTGAATCTGATTCGATTTAACTAAAAATGAATACTTTATAAATAGTTGATTCCAAGTTATATGACCTTCCTCCACACATGACTAGGTGTGGGATAAACACAGGTGTGGGATAAACCTTTTCTTTTCTGTATGGGTCCTATAATATTCTATCAAAATCATTTAGCTGTAGGATAAAAAACAATTTGTTTTTATAAATGGCTGGTCATATGTTTTGTACAGTTTGTGTGACTGTTGTTTTTCTGTTCATTTTTGGTTAATAGGTCATTCAATAAATGTATATCAGATTAACATGTCCAGTACATTTCTATAAACAGAAGCTTAATAATATTATATCAACTTACAACTTCACAAATTGTAAGTTGCCTCAGGCTACTGAACTGTAGCAAAGTTTCCATTCAATACTTAACTTATACTTCTCTAAATCTGTACATCTGCCTTATCTGATAGCAAACACTGCCTGGGGATCCATGTAGTATTAATTTAATTAACGTTCTTTTATATGCTTTACCAACAGAGATAATCTGACATGGATATCTTATTGTATTATGTGTCAAGAACACTGTATGACACTGACACAGCTGTAAAAAGAAATAGTTGAGAGTTTGCAAGAAAATTGGACTAGTGATGTACCTTAGATTTATACATACAGTATCTAGCCCTTAAGTCAGACTGGTTAACAATACACTTCTCTATTAACAAGATCTTGGTACAAAGCCGGGACTTGGCTGTTGCATCTCTATAGACACATTACCCGTTAATTCTAGCATGACACTTACAATTTTCCCATAAAGAGGGTAGGGTGACAATGAACTTCCCACATAAAGTGCTTGCCACATACAGTAGGAGATAGTTTTAACTGAAGTTTTGTGTTTATGTTATGTACTTGTTTTATGCACCTATGTTCACAGGGCAACAGATAAGAGTTTGTGTCAATTAGTTTTCACTACAAGCTTTTTGTTACAAATAGCTTTTTTTCTGTCAAAATATTTTTAAATTAGTTTTTCACAAATTGATCTAAACTTCTTACTTATATTTCTGGGTGAGATGATCTCTTTATTTTGGGAATTGATAATTCTCAGTAATTCTTATTCCAATTAATATAGTCAGCATAAATTCACATTGTCAATGGTTGTTTGTAACTATTTATTGACTATTGACGAATGGTACTATAATTGTGCTGGACTATCATGTTGTTTTGAATATTGCATGATCCAGCCCTAGCCCATGCTGTTGTAACATTATCTTTCATACAAATGTTGCACTTAAGGCGCATTTCCAAACCCCCTCAAAGATGTTATTTGCGAAGAATATTTCAGAAGCTGTCACCACCTGTGCACTTAAATCTGTGAGTATACTCTCCAGTCTCCACTTTGTCTTTTCCCAAAGGTTTGTAAAATATTGGGCGCACACGCCGTTAACAACAGTTTTCTAGACCGTCAGTGTCCGTAGCAGCCAACATTTTCCAGAATTTGTTTACGATGGAAGTAATTTTTTATATAAACTTACTAGAAATATTACAGCCGCACTAAAGGTTACAATATACTAATTCAAATCAAACGCGGTACTGAGGGAAACAATAGAACTAAAATGACCAAGAATCGATTTCAATTCGATTTTCCATTTCCATAATCGATTTCTGTACGCTTGATTTTTTATTTAAATTAGTTTTCTGTCAAATACAAATCATAAAATGATCCTTATCTGTTGCCCTGGCTTCATGCAAGTATGTATGTGAATGGGAACATGGTTTTCCACCCATAGATATTGCTTGAGTTAAAATCAACTTACCCGTCTCCTGGGATGTCTCTTAGTTCCAGACCAATCTTTGCTAGCTGATTTTTAAAACTCGGATAGTTCTCATCTTCCTTTAGATATGAACTCATTGTCTTATCCCTTCTGTGTGCTTCACGTATCGTTCTTTCCTCCCGTTTTCTAGTGACCGTATCTTGATAGAGAGGTATGTAGTGCACATTCCCCCCCTGCTGACCTCTGAAACTACTACAGCCACCTCCTTGACCTTGCTGTCGCCCCATGCGACTATTGACAACTCGTCTGGCAGACATTTCTATTGGAATGGATGTATGGGATCAGTCAGTAGCAGTCAGATCCAAGATACCTGAAAAAATAAGAACAGAACAGAACATTATCTGTATACAGGGATGGAAAATAACTTTTTACAATTGCAGGGCCAAAACACCCTTTTTGGGGAAGGGGCCTCAGCCTTTTTTTAGGGGATTTTTTCTTATTTGGGGAAAATAAGAAATTTGTATTTCATTTGGATAATGGTGTTTATACATGAAAAAAATTATATTGGGTGGCCACAAAGTTAGGAAGGTACAGATTCTCNAAAAAGTGGTTATTTCGGTTGGGGAAGCAGCCAATATTCGGCTACATGAAAGAAGGTTTTTTTGGCCCTGAATTGGTTGCCCACACGGGCAACCATCTTTAGTATTTTGGTTGCCCAGCTAAAGACTACCTAGCCCAGTACCATGTACATGTTGTGTTATGTGTGTCTAATAAGTTCTTTAAATAAAATAATAGATAATTAAACAATAACATTGCTAACATGACACACTTTCTGTGTACATGTCTTATTATGAGTCTTAATTGAATCATTTCCTAGGCCTAAATAAATGAACATTATTAAACTGATTATTGCACAGAATTGTTTCAAGCTTAAAAAAGCTAGTTGCCCTGCCGGACTACCAACATCTGAAATGGAGTTGCCCGGGCCAAAATCTAATGGCCCTGGACTCATGGGCAACCACTAATTCCCATCCCTGACATATCTTATTTTGTTTCACAGGTCACATAATACATTATACATATATTGTGACAACAGGTGAGCATATAGATCACAAAAAGTTATTTCACAAAACAGAAGTTTGAATAAAAACAATTAAGTAATTATTTGGGGAAGGTGAACAGGGAGTTAATTTTTTTATTTCTTTAACAGTATCAATCAGTATAAATCAGACAGTTTAATGTATTTGCATCTCTGGTTGCAGAGATTTATATCACATCACAAGGGTCCCACATAAGCTATTACACTGAAGGGTTGACTTATATTAATTTTTCAATGGACATAGACCAACAGCTTTGAAGGGCAGGTTTTTTCCCACTTTTTGGGAAGATAGCCCATGGCTTTGGAATTGGGAATTTTAGCGGCATTTTCAAGAAATTGGGAAAATAAATTCAGTAGCCTTTTTTTCATGCGAAAAGTCCACTGATTTGGGAAATACAATACTTATTTGATATAACTCTTTACAACAATTCAAATTAAAAGAACAAAAGCAATGATGTCCCCTACCGGCTGCACCATTGTAATTTTTTTTTTTTTTTTTTTTTTTTTTTTTTTTTTTTTTTTTTT
>VMBQ01002181.1:96462-133127 GCA_007657795.1 Dreissena rostriformis
GTAAAACCTTGTTAACACTCTAGAAGTCACATTTTTGGTCCAATGCTCATGAAACTTGGTCAGAATATTTGTACTAATGATATCTGGGCTGAGTTCGAAAATGGTTGAGATCCGTTAAAAAACATGGCCGCAAGGGGGCATGGCATTTTTCCTTATATGGCTATGTAGTAAAACCTTGTTAACACTCTAGAAGTCACATTTATTATCCAATCTTTATGAAACTTGATCAGAACATTTGTTCTAACAATAGCTCGGCTGAGTTTTAAAATGGTTCTTGTTCGCTGAAAAACATGGCCGCCAGGGGGGGGAGGCGGTCAGTTGTCCTAATATGGCTATAGTGAAAACTTGTTGACGCTATATTAGCCACGTTTATTGGCCAATCTTCATGAAACTTGGTCAGAACATTCGTCCCAATGAAATCTTGGCAGATGTTTGAAACTTGGTCATATGAGCTCAAAAACTAGGTCACTAGGTCAGCTTGCATTTTTTCAGAATAGTCTAGTTCCTTTGGCTCTCAGGTGAGCGCCTTAGGGCCTGATATATACAATTAATTTTATGCCCCCGAAGGTGGGCATATAGTGATTCGATCACTATACCTATAGTGATTCAGACACTGTCTGTCCGTCTGAAATTCCATCACACTTTGCGTTGAGGTTTCGAAAAATGTGGAAAAACACTTTGCGTTTAGGTTTACAAAAAAGTGGAAAAAGGGGGCATATGTCATCCTATGGTGACAGCTCTTGTTAACCAGGTTTTCCGAAGGAAAAAACTGGTTATTAGATTGGCGAATGCGGGTGTGCTGGCTGGCGGGCGGAAGAAGATTGTGTCCGCTCTCTATTTCAAGTTTTTTTCATCCGATCTTCACCAAACTTGGTCAGAAGTTGTATCTAGATGATGTCTAGGTCAAGTTTGAATATGGGTTATGCTGGGTGAAAAACTAGGTCATGGGGTCACTGAGTGCGTTTTTAACATTCAGCATTGAAAACCTGGTTTTGTGACAATTTTGTCCCTTGTTTAAAATATGTTCTGGTATTGGAACAATTGTCATTAATTAAAAAGCCAATTTTCCCTCTTATTTGAACCACTCAACCATAGCAAAGAACAAATTGTGAAACATGTATTTTACATGTGATATTTTTTTTTGAATCACCATGACCAAAGGGGAATTCATTGATGTATCAAAGTCTAAAGAAGATAAATTACCACCTTGAAATGCAATTTTTTTGACAGTTGAGAAAAAATGGACGCAACCATCAGTCAATACCATTATGATTATATGTGTCAGTAAAATATGTCATTTTAATGCACAAAAATGCAGTTGATTTTCCAAGAAATTAACTTTCTCTTAAGTCCAACTTTCATAAAAAGATGGACATGTTGCATTCAGTTCAGATTTATATTTACTTGTCAATTGGTAGTTTTAATTAAATTAGGATTAAATTAAATTGCATGACTTGTGCATGTTCAACGGGAATACCCTCTTCTTGCTTTGTTCCATAAGTCACAGCATGAAGACAGGCACAAAGTGTACCTGCCTGTTTGCTTTCAAAAATGGAAAATGTTCAACAACAAAATCTTATGACCGAGTTTTTACAGTAGTAATGTTTGTGTATTTTAATTTAATGGTATAATGCCTGTAACAGTGTACATGTATGCTGAACGTACCTGTTGTCTGTAGATACCTTAAGTACCTGACGAAGAAGTACCTGAAGAAGAACAACCTGCGAGACTGGCTGCGTGTGGTTGCCACTACCAAGGACACGTATGAGTTGCGCTACTTCCAGATCAACAATGAGGAAGAGGAGGAGGAGGACGGAGATGAATAGACTTCTCCATCAGTCACTGGTTTTACTCTGTACATTTCAGAACAATAAAACTTGTGACAGCATTCAAGTCCATTTCTTGTAAATCATGCATCCATCATTGGTGCAATAAGGTGTTCTTATTTAAGAAATATATGTGAACAAAATCGTACAATTCAAACTACTTGCATTCCTTTGTCTACACATGTTATTATACCCACTTATGGACTCTTGAGGGTTTATAGAAGACTCGTCTAGTTTGTCAGTCAATCCAGCCTTTTGCCATTTTTAGGAGTTTGTAGAGCACATTTCTCAGGCCACTGATTTGAAACATGAAATATGACATCACAAGACACAATATTCTGGCAAATTGGTCCACTTATCCACGAGATATGTGCCCTTGACATGGCGTTCGATAAGGCTGCTATATTAAATGTTGTGGCCAAAATACTTCTTTATTTCTCAAGCAATTAAATTGCTACTTTAAAATATGTAATCAAAGTGTAGAATTTAAAGACACAATTTCCACATGCAGTAAAACACTCTTTATAGTCATTTGCCATTCAACTTAGCCATGGGCATGGCCCCTCCTTGCCTGTTACTAAGAGTTACACAAGTTCTTCATGGGTGTTGCACACATTTGTGACAAATGAAGCATGGGATTTTAAAATGATTTCAAGTTCATGTTTCTAATGTTAACATAGGTCTAATTCTGATTACACAAGTAATTTGTACGAGTTGTGGATTCTGTTTGCCTCCCACTAAGATGATAATGGCAGAAGGGCATACAATGTACTGTTTACCCTGGCGGTGTGTGTAAGGTATGTATGGGCATTTTCCAGTCTGACTCTAATTTTTGAGGCAAATTGGCAAAACCCAAGAAAACCATGTCACTTGCTAGATATGAAGTTAAAGCCACACACCTTGAAATCAAGTACATGTTAATCAATACATANCAACGGTGACAACTCCATCCATTACTACAACGGAGACAACTCCATCCATTACTACAACGGTAACAACTCCATCCATTACTGCAACGGAGACCACCACTCCATCCATTACTACAACGGAGACAACTCCATCCGATACTGCAACGGCGACAGCTCCATCTGGTACTGCAACGAAGACAACTCAATCCATTACTACAACAGCGACAACGCCAACCATTACTACAACTAATACAACTCCATCTGGTACTGCAACCGCGACAACTCCATCGATTACTACAACGGAGACCACTCCATCCATTACTTCAACCGAGACTACTTCATTCATTACTACAACGGAGACAACTCCATCCATTACTACAATGGAGACAACACCATCCATTACTACAACGGAGACCACTCCATACATTACTACAACGGAGACAACTCTATCTGGTACTGTAACGGGGACAACTCCTTCCATAACTACAACGGAGACAACACCATCCACTACTACAACGGAAACAATTCCATCAATTACTACAACAGAGACAACTCCATCTGGTACTGCCACGGAGACAACTTCATCCAGTACTACAACGGAGACCACTCCATCTGGTACTGCAACGGAGAGAACGTCATCTAGTACTGCAACGGAGACAACTGCATCTGGTACTGCAACGGAGACAACTGCATCTGGTACTGCAACGGAGACAACTGCATCTGGTACTACAATTGAGACAACTCCATCTGGTACTGCAACGGAGACAACTGCATCTGGTACCGCAACGGAGACAATTCCATCTGGTACTGCAACGGAGACAACTGCATCTGGTACTGCAACGAAGACAACTGCATCTTTTACTACAACGGAGAAAAATCAATTTGGTGCTGCAACGGAGACAACTCAATCCATTTCTTTAACGAAGACCACTCCATCCATTACTACAACAGAGACAACTTCATCCACTACTGTTATGGAGACAACTCCATCCATAACTACAGCGGAGACAACTCCATCCATTACTACAACGGAGACAACACCATCCAATACTACAACGGAGACCACTCCGTCAATTACTACAACGGAGACAACTCTATCTGGTACTGCAACGAAGGCAACTCCATCCATTACTACAACGGAGACCACTCCATCTGGTACTGCAACGGAGACAATTCCATCCATAACTACAACGCAGACCACTCCATCTGGTACTGCAACGGAGACAACTCCATCCATTACTACAACGAAGACAACTCCATCCATTTCTACAACGGCAACCATTCCATACATTACTACAACGGCGACAACGCCAACCATTACTACAACGGAGACAACTCCATCTAGTACTACAACGGAGACAACACCAGCAATTACTACAACGGAGACATCTCCATCCATTACTACAACGGAGACCAATCCATCCAGTACTACAACGGAGACAACTCCATCCATTACTACAACGGAGACCACTCCATCTGGTACTGCAACGGAGACAATTCCATCCATTACTACAACGGAGACCACTCCATCTGGTACTGCAACGAAGGCAACTCCATCCATTACCACATCGAAGACAACTCCATCCATTTCTACAACGGCGACAACGCCAACCATTACTACAACGGAGACAACTCCATCTAGTACTGCAACGGAGACAATACCATCCATTACTACAACGGAGACAGCTCCATCCATTACTACAACGGAGACCAATCTATCCAGTACTTCAATGGAGACAACACCATCCATTACTTCAACGGAGACCACGCCATCCATTACTACAACGGAGACCATTCCATCTGGAACTGCAACGGAGACAACACCATCCATTACTACAACGGAGACCACTCCATCCATTACTGCAACGGAGACCACTCCATTTGGTACTGCAACGGAGACAACTCCATCTGGTACTGCAACGGACACAACTCCATCTGGTACTGCAACGGAGACAACTCCATCCATTTCTACAACGGAGACAACTCCATCCATTACAACAACGGAGACAACTCCATCCATTACTGCAACAGAGACAACTCCATCCATTACTACAACGGAGACCACTCCATCCTTTACTACAACGGAGACAAATCCATCTAGTACTGCAACGGAGACAAATCCATCCATTACTACAACGGAGACCACTCCACCCATTACTACAACGGAGACAACTCCATCTGGTACTGCAACCGAGACAACTCCATCCATTACTACAACGAAGATCACTCCATCCATTACAACAAGGGAAAAAACTCCTTCTGGTACTTCAACGGAGACAACTCCATCCAGTACTGCTACGGAGACCACTCCATCCATTACTACAACGGAGACAACTCCATCCATTACTACAACGGAGACAACTCCATCCATGACTGTAACGGAGACAACTCCGTATATTACTATGACGGAGACCACTCCATCTATTACTACACCGGAGTCAACTCCATCTGGTTATTCAACGGAGACAACTCCATTTGGTACTACAACGGAGACAATTCCATTCATAAGTACAACGGAGACAACTCCATCTTTTACTTCATCGGAGACAACACCATCTGGTACTGCAACGGAGACAACACCATCCATTACAACAACGGCGACAACTCCATCCATTACTACAACGGAGACAACAACATACATTACTACAACAGAGACAACTCCATCCATAGCTACAACGCAGACAAATCCATCCACTACTACAACAGCGACAACTCCATCCATTACTACAATGGAGACAACTCCATCTGGTACTACAACGGAGACAACTCCATCTGGTACTGCAACGGATACAACACCATCCATTAATACAACGGAGACAACTCAATCCATTACTGCAACGGAGACAACACCATCCATTGCTAGAACGCAGACGACTCCACCCATAACTAGAACAGCGACAACTTTATCAATTTCTACAACGGAGACAACTCCATCTGGTACTGCAACGGAGACAACTCCATCCAGTACTACAATGAAGACAACTCTATACATTACTATAACGAAGACAACTCCGCCCAATACTTCAACGGCGACAACTCCATCCATTACTACAACGGAGAAAACTCCATCCATTACTTCAACGGAGACAACACCATCCATTACTACAACGGAGACAAATCCATCTGGTACTGCAACGGCGACAACTCCATCCAGTACTACAACGGAGACAACACCATCCATTACTACAACAGAGACCACACCATCAATTGCTACAACAGAGACCACTCTATCTGGTACTGCAACGGAGACAACTGCATCCATTACTACAACGGAGACCACTCCATCTGGTACTGCAACGGAGACAATTTCATTCTTTACTACAACGGAGACCACTCCATCTGGTACTGCAACGGAGACAACTCCATCCATTACTATAACGAAGACAACCCCATCCATGACTACAACGGCAACGACTCCATCCATTACTACAATGGCGACAACTTTAACCATTACTACAACGGAGACAACTCCATCTGGTACTGCAACGGAGACAACACCATCCATTACTACAACGGAGACAACATTATCCATTACTACAACGGAGACCACTCCATCCATTACTACAACGGAGACGACTCCATCTGCAACTGCAACAGAGACAACACCATCCATTACTACAACGGAGACCACTCCATCCATTACTACAACGGACACCACTTCATCTGGTACTGCAACGGAGACAACTCCATCTGGTACTGCAACGGACAAAACTCCATCTGGTACTGCAACGGAGACAACTCCATCCATTCCTACAACGGAGACACCTCCATCCATTACTACAACGGAGACAACTCCAGCCATTACTGCAACAGAGACAACTCCATTCATTACTACAACTGAGACCACTCCATCCTTTACTACAACGGAGACAACTCCATCTAGTACTGCAACGGAGAAAACTCCATCTGGTACTGCAGCGGAGACAACTCCATACATAACTACAACGGAGACCACTCCATTCATTACTACAACGAAGAAAACTCCATCCAGTACTACAACGGAGACCACTCCATCCATTACTACAACGGAAACAACTCCATCCATTACTACAACGGAGACCACTCCATCCATTACTACAACGGAGACCACTTCATCCAGTACTACAACGGAGACAACGCCATCCATTACTACAACGGAAACAACTCAATCCATTACTACAACGGAGCCTACTCCATCCATTACTACAACGGAGACGACTCCATCCATTACAACAACGAAGACAACTCCATCCAATAGTACAGCTGAGACGACTCCACCCATTACTACAATGGAGACAACACCATACATTACTACAACAGAGACGACACCATCCAGTACTACAACGGAGACAACACTAACCATTATCAAAACAGAGACAACTCCATTCATTACTACGATGGTGAGGACTCCATCCAGTACTCAAACGGCGACAATTCCCTCCATTACTAAAACGGAGGCGATTCCATCTACTATTACAACAGAGACAACTCCGTCCATCGCTACAACGGAGACAATTTCATCCATAACTACAGCAGCGACAACTCATTCCAGTACTACAAAAGTGGCAACACTATCCATTACTACAACAGTGACAACACCATCCATTACTACAACAGTGACAACACCATCCATTACTACAACAGAGACGACATCATCTTGTATTACGACAGAGACAACGCCATGCATTACTACAACAATGACAACACCAATCAGTGCTAAAACGGAGACGACTCCATCTACTATTACAACAGAGACAACTCCGTCCATCGCTACAACGGAGACAACTTCTTCCATTACTACAACAGCGACAACTCAATCCAATACTACAAAAGAAACATATACTCTACCAACAAGTTCCCTTACAAAAGTCACTATGACAACAGCCTTACCGTTAACCACGAGTTCAACAACACCTATGCGCAAAGGTATTATTCCTCTCAGCATTTGGAATGTATTTGCAATTTTCGATGTATGATGATTGTTCTGTACATCTACAGCGTAGTGAAATCCTAATGTTTATTCAATCATGTTGCCCATTTAGATTATGAGCTGTTGGATGAAGACAATCTCGTTAAGAGCGATTATTTGCAGTGTAAAACAATTGACATTTGAACGGATTTTACTAAAATGATTTTATTTCATCAGAAATTATGGACATTTTCATAAGAACTGTATATTAAATCATGAAATAATAATTCAATTTAGTAAGTGAACGTTATACTAAAAATTGCAAACAATAAAAACCATATTTTCAATTAGTGGGCTGAAATTGAGGCCCTTATAAAGCCACGAATTATTAGAGGTAATTGTTAACATTTGATAAAATGCGGAAGCATTGATTTGTTCATGGTCTTGCAGGTTTCCTCCATGCGTTCGGCATTCAAAACGGTGACTCGAGCATTGATGCAATCGCAGACATCAACGGTATGGCGGGACATGACGCAATATATGGACCAATCGAAACACCAATTGGATTTGCGTGTGAATGTTCCTGGTTCAGAAAAGTTTATGTATGATTTAAAGAATTGTATAGTACAATTTATGCATTTTAATGCAAAATATAAATTCTAATGTCAGTTATTAAGTAAGTTGCAAATTGGACGTAAACCTTTTGGCATAAAATATCAGGAACAGTTTAAGTACAAAACATAATACAAATATTTGATCGGAGGCAATTATGTGTTGCAGGTGTCGGTCAATGGGTTTGTGATGGTGGGCTCAATCTGGCCTGCTGCGCCCCCTCGGGCACCCAACATCCCCGTTCCAAACTTGTCCTCAACCATTATAGCTCCACTGTGGACGGATATGAGGATGGGTGAACACAGCAACATCTGGGTCCATTCCTATTATCAATACACAACCAATAAGACGAGGTGGTCACCAAATATGACAAGCATCAAAAGCTACCTCGACACTTACTTGTCTGGACTCAGTAATTTTCACCCTATTCAGGCTTATATAGTTACTTGGGAAAATATGCTGCCGTTAGACTCCAATTCTGAGGTGAGTACCTTTTCAGAAGTATCGTTGGTTCCCATTATGTATGACAATTCTTAAACTGAGGTATTAAACACGTGTACCACACAACTATGTATTATTCTCAACTATAAAAGTATAACTATATTGAAGGTTCATAATATGGTATGTATATATAATTTAAATAAAGGTAAACAGTAGTAGCAGACTAAACCATTTTTGAAACTCAACTAATCCACAGGTACAAACCACTTGTCACAGTTATATGCACTTAGCTTACATTCCTATTCGCATATAAACAAACGATGTGATGTCACTTTTATTGTTAGAACAAAACGTTCCTCATGGATTTAGAAATGATGTATGTTTACCTCCTGTAAATTAGCGGAATAGCCCGTGTTTAATGAGTTCGATACAACAACTATTAACCCCTTTGTTCATGTTTGCCTTGACGATTGTTTTCAGGCAATAACAATCCAGCTATTGTTGGTAACTGACGCAGTGCACACGCACGCGGTATTTGCCTACGGAAACAGCACGTGGATCAATACAAATCTCGTCAGACGTCCGGCCACCATGGCATGGCAATGTGGACAAAGCGATAGTTACTACGAGCTCATCACATCCAGGCAAAGCGCCATCTATCAACAGGCATTTTCTGGATCGAATTCCGGTAAGAAGTGTCTGCGTTTTCTCCCTCGCAGTTTTCATGAGTGCATAGTGGATATGTTCATAGATATGCAGTGTAATAATGTGTATATATATAACATTATATGCCTTTGATGATGTACACAAACACTTTTCAGATGCGTAATTACATCCGATATGGTAAATTGGTCAACATGTATTTCACAGACTGTTTTCATCTTTTTCAATATCCTGTCTGCTTCATTTAGGCACAGATGGCGTGTGGACTTTCAACACTGACTATTGTCCTGCAACATATAGCAACACACGCAATGCATGCTACAAATGGTATAATGAGGAATCACAAAACGCCACGTTGCGGTCAGTAATCGCTCGCGTCAACACGGAGACGCCCCATTGTCCTTGTGACGTCGATCGCGTCTCCTCTGATAAGAGATTTGTAATGATAACTGTCGGTGCAGGACTGTGCTATGCTACTTTATTTTCAACGGATGGTGTGTTTGGGAACAGGGTAATAGTGCTTTGAATTTGAGCATCGCTCAAGGGGGGTTAATGCATGTCCGTAAAGTGTCGTCCCAGATAAGCCTGTGCAGTCCGCATAGGCTTATCAGGGACGATACTTTCCGCTTTTATGGTATTTTTCGTTTAAAGGAATACTCTTCTTGACGGAAATCCAGTTAAGGCGGAAACTTTGCGCCCATGCATTAAACCCCGTTTTCACAGAGCGAGGTTCATTAATATATTCAACAATGAAGTAACTAAGATTTGAGTGCGAAATAACATGTGTGAAAATGTATCAGTAATTACTTTATTGTATCATATTTAACAGCATACATGTTTCTGTATACCTGCAACGTTGTTCAATTAACGTTCAATAAAACAGCGCCTAAATGTCCCACATGGATAATCTTTATAGATTACGCGGCAGTTTACGACCTTCAAAATCTGATACCGTATTTTGGCAATTTGTATGTGTGTAACGTAAAGATCGAATGTTTTAAAAAGCGCGTGTTGATAATTGTTTCGGTAATTTGTTTGCTATTCAGCTATGTTGCTATGAGGAAGATGGGCCTTCCGCCGGAAGTTTGATCTCACGTCTGCCTGGTGGTGGATTTATGGCGCTGTACAATCCAGTTACATCATCTGCACAGTATCATCAGTTCGATTATGAGCCTTATAGGTATGATTTGAAACATAACACACTTCATTTTTTGCTTCTTATGGTTATGAAAATGCCGCCCAAAAGTATGGAAGGGAATGTCACACAGTAAATGCATTTGCTAAATACCAAGTGCATATTTCTTCATGTCATCCTCATGTTGCCATTTTACAATTCGTATATGACGTTGGTATAAGGCATACGCTCTTTGCATTGTGCTATTCATTAAACATACTGCAATGCCCGTGCGTCGTTGTGCTTCAGTTTAGTTAAATCTAGCTTGAATCTGTAATAAGTTGATAAATGTATAACACATATCCATGCGTGTTCATGAAAACAAATCCATTTAGTATCATGCCAATTCGAAGAAGTTCTCATTGCTCTATAGTTTGTACATGATCAGATTAATAAACCCTTGTAATTCAATACGAAAGCACTAAGCAAGTTATAATGCATTTATACGCAATATGACATAAATAAAATGCGACATGGTAATTCTGTTAGAGGTACCGGTAATTCATATATTTGGAGAACCAGAAATATCGGGAATTTTAAACTCCAATCTTTGTGTTGATAAATCAAACCACTGGCTATATTGTTGAAAACTCGCTGTTTTTTGCGAGCTAGTAAAACGCCAGAAGCAGGCTTGTTTAGTGTGCACAAGCTAATCGATGTATGGTTTATAAGATTTTCTTTGCGTGACAGTAACAAAGCACGTGGATTATTAACACAGCTGGGCAAATTTAATTTGTAAGCGATATTTAAGAGGCTCCACATATTTTCAAAATCTGTTTTTTGTTTTTTGTAATTAAATTAAGTATACGTTTGGAATATATCATGCATAAGATTTGGTGGCTTATACCGTCTATGCTCCTCTGGTTAGACTGGCCCTCTATCTATCTCTATCAATCTATGAATGTCGTTTATGCAAATAACTTTTTATTGTACAACTTTTGGAAAATGTTGAAGCATTTCGTATAAATTGTCATCTGGATGTAGACGTTTTGAGAATCAATTTATTTTTAAATGCAAAATTTGCATAAAGGTATGCTGAAACCACACATACACTCAAAATAAAAGGTTTTAGTTTTAAAGTAAAAAAAAAATAAATAGTTCATTACGTTTTGAATAACGTTTCATTCTTGTTTAATATGTTTTGCCCATCTTAGTGTAGGACCACACGGAGGGCATATTTGTGTTGTTGAAATTAATATACCAGTATTAAAAAAATTTAACCGAATTTACCATTTATTCCGTCCGGGATTTTGCATTCTGTGCAAAAAGGGCTTACTTTTTCATTCAAACATAACTTGGCGCTCAGAACTTTCAACTTGTATTAATACAGATTTGTGTTTCGCATGCATCAACCAAACCTTCAATCGCCTCCTTCATTCAGAAGCAATAACGAAACATATAATTAGGCAAGCACAGAATGTAAATAAAGGTATGATGCATAAAGATTTCAATATAACAGGAATAAATCTAAAAGATTGAAAGCGCTCGTCAGTTATACGCAAAAAGAAATGGTGTCCGTGAAGAGGCAGAAATTTAGCATTAAGAATTGATGAATTGTTTGTACAGAAAATGATCAAAAACTCGTAAAGTAGCAGAAAACTTACGCAAGTTATGAACCCAATCATGCATTTAAGCACCCTGTGTGTACTGGCATATACACACTTCCATACACAGATGTGGTGGTATATGGCTTTGCAACTTTCCGTCGTGTAGTGTGTCGCGAGCGCGGTGGGTCGGTATGTCCGTAGACAATTTAGTTTCTTACGATATTGAGAAAAGGTTTCGATCATTTACGTGTGTGTGCTGGATTCACGGGAGAAAGACAGACGGTGCAAACGTTTACGTATCAAAACGACAAATTCCTTTCAGAATGGCATGTTTATATTATAACCAAAATGGCAATAATTTTCTGAACGGTCTGATAATATGCGCTTGTCCACTCCATAAGGAATGCTGGTTATAAATGTATCAAGTTCTAATCATTTGTTTCTGAGTTTTCGTACAAAAACAAAGTATCGAAGGGACGGACGCACGTGCGGACGGACGTGAAGTTTTTCTTATAAAATAATCTGTTTGATTTTTTCGTTTCTAAACCCCACAATCTAAATTTGATTTTGAAATAAGAATCAAAATGGCTTACAAAACGATGACTATATGCTTCCACCTTTCTGTACAGAAACATGAAATGGTTGTGTTTGAACACTTTTTTTTAAATAAATATTTATTTTTAGAAGAGCATAAGGAATTCTTACAATTTAAGTTTGTGCATTTGATTGTGTTTAAGCCTCTGCTGTTTGAAGTCGGACCTTTGCTCGCTGTTTGTAGCCCAGCGCCCAACTGATGACTGCAGCGCCTATGAACCTCCAACTCCTGGTACGCTATAGGGGCTGAGTTCTTGCATCTTCATTCATTTGCAGTTCTTTAATTCGAGCCATCAGACCAAAGTAGTCAAAGTAATCTCTTATGATATCTTGCATTTGCGGTACAGGTTTCTGCTACGGCGATCCTCACATCAAAACCTTTGACCAACGGAATTACACCTTCACTGGAATTGGGGAATACACACTGATCCAGATAGTGGACAATACTTCGAAAGTTGTCTTCCAATTACAAGGTATAACATTTCAGAAAATGTTGCATTTATATTATATTAATATTTTGTAGTGTATGCGTTAATGAAACAAGAAGTCTGAGATTCCAAATTATCTCTCGTTGTAATTCATTATTACCATAACTTATAATGTTTATAAAAGCTATGTGATACTGTCACGAAATTATGTTTAGTATTTTAACAATAAAGTTGCTTTCTGTGTATAAAAACATTTATTTATAATATCGCGGAGGAAATTTGTAATGTAATGCTATAACATGATGAAATAAAAAAGGTATTTTGGAAATAATTCACAATATATTTTTCTTAATAGGGACTACTCTTTTTTCATTTAAATTTACTTTCAAATAATGTTTGAGCAGAAAATTTTAAGAATACAAGTATAAGTCGCAAACGCTTACACAAGTCGTAAAAAGTCGCAAATGCTTACACAAATTGTAAAAATATTGTTTGTTTCCATTAACCGGACCGACTATAATTTGTGTGCAGACAACTATGATTGTTTTTGGTATTCAATGCTTAGTTCTCTTTCAGTTTTACTAAATACAACCATTTTCATTCAGTTTACACTTAAATTTGCGATACTTTTTGCCTTATTCGATCACGTTCCGTTAATTATTTTTAAAAGAACAAAGCATAACTAAAGCATTAATGTTAAATAGAGATTGTGAAGATTACTGCAAGTGATAGCATAATTTTATTAAAGTGGGGAATCGTGAAACGTTATCAAAAGAAAATTCAGCCGACATAGCTGCACTAATCTTTTGGGTGATGTTAATGGTAGGAAATAACATTATTGGCTTAATCAATATTGAATTTAAAAATATCAAAATCATTTAGGGACTTACTTACCTTTTAATTATCATGACTGTTAGTCTTCCTCAGTCACACTCGGACAACCAAACAATGGCTTGGCCTTAGGGTATCAGAAATTGAAGCTGGTCATCCTGGTCGAAACTTAGTTTAAAATCCAGAGTTTTTCGATCAAAATTAGTGTTTAGCCGATATCGTATTTTACAGGCCACCTTTCCATTCCAATTACGTTGACATTTTGAAATGAAGGTTTATACCTATAAGTTATCCTTTTCAGAACAATCTCCCACCGTATATCGTCGACATTTCCTTCTTTTTCATCCATACTGTTTCTGAAGTCACATCTCTTTTACCTTTTGTGATGTTGTTATTATTTGTATAAGCCTATACCGCATTGCATAGGTTAATTTACGCCTTTTTTCTGCTCGGGTCAATACGACCTAACCCAAGACGGTCATAGTCTTGCCTATTGGTATGGCCAGTGACAGCACCAAACAACTTATGTTAAACCAGCGCAAATATTCATTGAAATACAACATAGCTCTGGTATGTTGATTTTTGAAACCAATTACTACACATTGATATAGTCTGTTTCAATATTTGAGGTTACTATACATTTAAAATGTACTACGCCTAGGTAAAAGTCCAATAACTAGGTCAAAAAACACCCACCCCCCTTTCCAATTCCCTAATTAATTATTACCTAGGAAAATGTATGTTACTTATTTTTCTAAGTAGGTCTTACCTAACCATGTCATGTGAAAATTATGTTTATATGACTATAATGTTCTGTATACTCATATGTTGCAATTGTAACTTGAGTTAAATAAAGATATGTTCTGTTCTGTTCTGATAAGGAAATAGTACTAGTATTAAACGTCGTAAAATTTACTTATATGAACGAAATTATCAAAAGCGTTAAATAAAAAGAAAAGTATTTACTTTCGAAACAATACGGGACGGGTAATAATGTGAAATATTTTCTCATGGAAGCAAGAAAATTCAAGTTTTAACCCGCGCAAGCGCTTGTGATTTTTTTCTCTCACTTTACTCATATAATAGTCCACAGTATTACCCCAAAAACAACCAATTGTCATCTATGTAGTGTCAAGCAGTGTTCGCCATATAAATCCATGTCTAATGAAATGTCCACAAAATATTTGTCTTTGACAATTTTCTCTAGGCCGGACTGAAGCATTCATGTCTGCCACCAACAGCTCATCTCGACTGAATGCAGCAGTTTTCACCGCATTTGCGGGCGAAGATAAAGTGCATGGTGGATATTTTCACGTCGAAAGAAATTTAAAGAAAGATGGTATATGTGATTGGTATTTGTATTAAATTTTGTTTCAAAAATTATACTTGCTTGTTGATAAAATACATATTTAATAATTGCTTTTATGTAACATTATGTATAAAATATGTCCTAATTTATTAACACAGAAGTATTTGTATCGTCAAGATACTAGCATTAGTAATCGTTTTTTTTTCTTCAGGTTTTATCATCTACAGCAACACCTTTAAAGATGCCGTGGACATCAGTCTACACTATCTATCAAGTTCGTCAATGATCAACTTCACTAATGTAGCAATTCTGAAGAATACCAACACAAGTATGACCATCATATTGAGAAATGGTAAGTTTATTGTACATTTCAAACAATTATTTTTGATGGAGAAAAGTTATGTTTGACTGAACTGAGATATTTATTTTAGCCTCGCTCAGGGAGGCTTTATGCATGTGCGTAAAGTGTCGTCATAGATTAGCCTGTGCAGTCAGTACAGGCTCATCATTGTCGATACTTTCCGCTTTATAGTATATTTCGTTTAAAGGAAGTCTTTTCTAAACAAAAATACGGCGGAACGTGTCGTCCCTGAGCGAGGCCCTTTTTTTAGCAAAGCTCTTTACAAAAATGAAAAGCATTTAATTTGTTGAAATATTGCAACCGTTCCTTTTTCATTGTTTTGTTTTATTTACTTGTTTTCCTAGGTTTTATAGTTAACGTGAACATAACGTTTGGATTCCTTGATTTGTCGATGACAATTCCGCGGAAGTACCACTTAAGTATGTTCGAGTCCGCCGGTCTCCTTGGCAACAATGACGGTGACCCAACCAACGACTTTAAGCTACCGAACGGCACAGTGCTGCCCAACAACTTGACTGACCGCATGATATATCACTATGCTAAACATTGTAAGATATGATGGCATTGCTATCTGTAGTTTTATTTATATCACGAGTATTATGGTTGTATTGTTACATGCACTTATTAATTGGTCACATCGTAAATAGTTTGTGTGTAATAGTATAACATGTGATGAATAAACTTAAAAAATGTATTGTAAAACGGAAAAGAGCTATTAAAAAACACTTTTAATGAATTCTTTAAAGAAAAAATATGTTAATCCTTCATTATTGGTGTGTTTCTTGCAGGGCGAATAATTCCACAAACCAGCTTGCTGAAATATCGCTCAGGGAAACAAAGTAGTGATTTTGAGGACAATACGTTTTCACCAATATTCTTGGATGAGGTACCAAAATCAAATTTAACTGCTGCGGAGAAGCTGTGTGGGACAGAAATGTCCAACGTCCCGTGCGTTTTCGACTTCATAGCTACTTTGAACGAAACACTGGCTGCAAACACGAATGCAGCAACACAAGAAGCAGATTTTATAACAATGAAAACAAGTGAGTCACTCATTTTAAATGAATATTTCAATATGCAACTTCATACTAAACATTTCAAACTGCATTAAACGACCAATGTTTTCATTATTTCTTGGTTATTCTTTTTCTTCAGAAAATATGGCACCTTCTGCTCGGTTTTTGAACCCAGTAAAGTATTTGAGTGCAACAGTCAACCAAACTGTGACTTTAAGTTACGAAGCCCACGATGCGGACAGTGAAAACATCACTCTGTTCTTGGTAGGACCAATAAGAAGAAATAAAACTGGATTCCAGAATGTCTCAGACACATATGCATGGACCCCTTTGAATACAACGCCAATGAACATCAGGTAATGTGTGTGCGTTTTTCGATGTAGCTATAACTAAGATCACTTTTTACATACATTTATTGAGACAATTATGCAGTGGGATAATTTTAGGGAATGTAAACTTACAACAGGGGTTTACGGTCGACCAATAACGGTTGCGTACATTTGGGAATATTATTTACATAAACATTTGCATAAGTTATACATTCATTTTTCACAAAAACACCAGAACAGAAGATAATCTTGAATACTATTACTGAATGCGTATCACGAACTGAATGTTGTATTCAATCACATAATGCAGTTAGTATTTTGTTTAACCTGTATTAAGCGTTCTATACATTTAGCATTTGGTTGGGGAACTTTGCAAAATGCTTGTGCGTACAGTGTCATCCCAAATTAGCCTGTGCAGTCCGCACAGGCTAATCAGGGACGACACTTTCCGCCTAAACTGGATTTTCTCTAAGAAGAGACATCATTTAAACGAAAAATTCCATAAAAGCGGAAATTGTCGTCTCTGATTAGCCTGTGCTAATGAGTAACTTTACAATCTAACCTTCCCCTTCTTGCATGAAATGATTATTGATGAATTATCTTTAATGTGCAGCAAATTGATACCATTTGTACGTGTTATGTTTTATCCAAACTTGATGCGAACACATGTTATGAAATAATGAGTATAAACCTATAACCCATGACCCTCAAGGGTTAAATAAATTTTAAATAAATTAGCTAGATACCCAATAAAAAGTATCGTTACATAAATTAATCACTTCATTCCTTTCTGACAGTGTGTTTGCCCGGGACGCATTGTCGCAGTCCTCCGTACAGTTCCTTACAGTTCTGATCTGCTCCGGTTGCAGTGGAAATGGCGTGTGTAAATTCGATCACGAGGTTGCATGGGAAGTCACGTGCATGTGTAATATTGGATGGGGAGGTAATTGGGAAATATATATATCTCTTTTTGTACTATGGTTAACTATAAATGTTTAAAGAATGATGTATTTCCGACGAGCCCAATTTTTGCTGTATGATGTAAATGTGTTGTTTTGAACTGTTTTCTGATCAATTTTCCCCAACCAACTCGGTCGTTATATATGTGTTGTTCTGAGAAAACTGGGCATAATTCTTGTGCGTAAATTGTCTCCCAGATTAGCCTGTGCAGTCCGCACAGGCTAATCAGGGACGACAATTTCCGCTTTTACGGAATTTTTTGTTTAAATGATGTCTCTTCTTAGCGAAAATCCAATTTAGGTGGAAAGTGTCGTCCCGGATTAGCCTGTGCGGACTGCACAGGCTAATCTGGGATAACACTTTACGCACAAACATTTTGCACAGTTTCCCCAACCAACTCGGTCGTTATATGTGAAACTAGGTTCAGCCTGCAATGTGGACATTAATGGATGCGAGGGAAAACCCTGTCCGACTGGTTCTGAGTGCACCGATATGACCCCTCAACAACAGCAGGTTCAGAAGACTGGATACACGTGCTCTTGTCCACAAGGCTTCATTCTACTAAATGAAAGCAAACGGTGTCTAGGTACGCACTCACATCACAAACACTACCTATATTGAATTTGAATTTTTACTGTAGACAAATTTCTAATTTTATTTTTCGGACACGTTTTTGAGATGCATCGAATTAACTTTTTTTACTGTGACCAGTGTGTAAGTTGTGATGAACATTGCGATATATTTGATACTTCGCTATTTAAGTATATTCGATGATGTGTATCCATACGATAAATGCATATAATGTATACGAACGTATATACGGACACTGTCTATACCAGATATCGATGAATGTCAGCAGACGCCCAGTCCGTGCACTCAGAACTGCGAGAACAACGAGGGGTCGTATGCGTGTTCCTGTAGGTCTGGGTACTCCTATAATGCAGCAGACAACACGTGCAGTGGTAGGTGAACAAAAATATGTCGCATGTGTGCAGGACAAGTTGGTATAATACAATGGTAAATGAAACAAATACATGTTATGGATTAGGTTTTCATGTAAAGTTGTAAGTCATTAAAAGTGTAATTTGCGAATAGTAGGTTTCTTGTCTAAGACTATAATTTATCTCAAAATATGCAACAGTTTACAATGTAAATGTCGTTTATGAAATTGTTATTTTGGTTATCAATATTTATTACTTTATGATTATTTTCCAATACTGCAATGTACGGAAACGGCCACATAATTTGTGTCGTTGAGTAGATCTGAACGAGTGCAGCACGGGTTTCTCGGGCTGTCAGCAGAAGTGCGTCAACCTGCCCGGAAGTTACCGATGCGAGTGTCAGGCCAACCACACCCTCCAGGCAGACGGCAAGACTTGCAAACAGGATGGTATTAATGTTCATTTGACTCGAAGAAGATGGTATAAAGTATCAAATGACTTGAACAAAATGGTACCCGTTACTTAAATAGGATGGTATAAATGAGGACATAACTTACACTGGATGGTATACATTTTCACTTGACTTAAACAGGCTGGTATGAATGGCACATTACTCAAATAGGACGGAATTAATAACACGTCATTCAAACAGGATGTTTAAACTGACCACGTGACTTTTGTGCGTAATAGTTTTAAAGCATGGTTATTGAAATTTGTATATTAAAAAATGAGTTTTAAGTAAAGTTTTTTTAACAAATGAAGACATTTCATTTTTCTTAAGAGTAAACAAGCAGATATGAAACGTTCTCCTCAGACACAAAATGTCCATATTAGGTTTGAACCTAGGTGTATTAAGTATATTCAGATATAATAAATATGAACGTGTTATATTTTATTGAAATCGTTGATACATCGCCCATTAAAAATATGTATTGATTGTATTGTCAAACAATATTTTTAATTCTTCCAAACATAAAATACTCGCTAACTGAAAACTCCAACTTTTATTCTTGGGTTGATAATAAAATGTGTAACGCGACCGGCCGACTTCCTGAGGCCGCCGCCGCCGAGCGCTGTGTGCCCTCGGAAGGTTAACTATTTCAATAGGTACAATATAATTAATAATTGTCCTCAGGCTGCCTGCCTTTTGATTAGAAACTAAAAATAATCGAGTCGCTACGGATTTTTACAAAGCGACGAACAGGGGACCGATGCCTTCAACGAAGCTTCCACTATCTATTACTCCCAGCTTCAATGAAGCGCTTCAACCAGCCAATTAACTTACTATGTGCATTACAAGCTACAATTCCATATCGTTTACATGAACATGTAAAACTAAGGGAAGAAACGCAAAGCATCTTTTTAGATCACGAATCCTTTCGTCATAAATGTATTGCTTTTGGCTTGGTAGCAACTACAAACCCAAGTCCATTTGACATAACGACTGCTTTCAGCTAACATCGAGCAGCTGTGCCGTGCGAAACAATGTCAACATGGTTGCAAGGGAGCGCGAGCCGACGTCATATGTGTGTGTAACGCAGGCTACACCCTGGCTTCGGATTCAATATCTTGTGTTGGTTAGTGTTTGTAGTGGATGGGATTTCCCCTCTCTTAAAATTATCAGTAAAGAAATTTTGAATATTTTTTTGTCCACCATGAAGGGTTTCTTATTTGAGTCTTTATTGACAATAAATACAGACACTTGTTCCATGAACTATAAATGCAACATATAAAGCGGAAAATAAAATAGCATGGACATAGCATAAGACTCTTGTAATTGAACCTACGAAACTGCATTCCAGATATAAATGAATGTGACAACAACCCATGCTCCCAGAAATGCAGCAACCGCGACGGCTCGTTCGCATGCTCTTGTTACGATGGATTCAAACTTCGCACGGACCAGAGTTCATGTGAAGGTGTTTTATTAATCTTGCTTATAAATCATTTTCAATTATTTTGGAAAAATATACTCTATGGAATGCAAACAAGAAAATCTTAAATTATGTTTAATAATGCATGGATGCGAATACATTATAAGACGTGTATTCAGAATATGCTGTGAAAACGCGATGCTATGCTTATATTCAATGAATATATAGAGGATATTGATTGGAATCGCTGGAATATTAATTTTATTTCACGAGTGATCATAGAAAATTATTTATTATATGCTTTCCGGTGGTTTATAGAGAAATATCAGTGAAATAAAACTGGTATTTCACTGTTTTAAACAATGAAAAATAACAGTAAAAAATAACGATTTTTTTCACTGTTTTACTGTTAAATGACGTCATCTTTTGACGAAATGACGTCATTCTTTAGACTATATGACGTCATAATTTCAGCGAAATTCTCCATTTAAACTCTTTAACAATGTAAATAAACGATAAAAAAGCATAAAATAAAAAGAAAATGTGTTGGAATCGCTGGAATATCGATTTGAATACACTCGAAATCATAGAAAAAAAAAATAGTTTCATTCGTAGCTGCGCCACACATTAAAATATGATTTTATATGATCACTCGTGAAATAAAATCGATATTCCACCGATTCCAACAAATATTCTCTATATATTCACGAGTAGAGCAGCCACGAGTGAAAATGTATTTTTTTCTATTATCACGCGTGAATTAAAATCGATATTCCACAGAATCCAACAAATTTTCTTTTTATTTTATGCTTTTTAACCGTTTATTTACTTTGTAAAAGAGTTTAACTGGAAAATTTTGCTGGAATAATGACGTCATTTCGTAGAAAAAAATGACGTCATTTCGTTATTTCACAGTAAAACAGTGAAAAATATCGATATTTTTCACTGTCAATTTTCACTGTTTGAAACAGTGAAATATCAGTTTTATTTCACTAATATTTCTCTATAAACCCCGGAAAGCATATAATGAAAATACGTATACGTTTAAATAAGATTATCTTCGTACGAAATTTCAATTGTTTTGCCAAGAAGAATTTCTTAAGATAATTCTAGAGTTTATGTTTGTTGCGTAGCGGAAGTATTTGTTGTAATGTTGCTGTGATTGCATTTTTAACCTAGTTTTATATTCCTTTAAATTGTCTTACCAGCTTGTCAGGAAGGCACGTGGGGCACCAATTGCTCGAACACGTGCCAATGCAGCCACGCGCTGTCCTGTGACAAGGTTAAGGGCTGCGTGTGCCAGGCAGGGTGGTCCGGTTCCAAGTGCGACGTTAACGTGAACGAATGTGAGAGGAACCCGTGCGCAGCGCTGCAAGCCTGTGTGGACACGGTCGGCTCGTATACTTGTGATTGTGTCGATGGGTACCGAAAAATTACTTACGGAACTTGTGAAAGTATGTAAAAATTGAATTGTTTATTCGTCATTGGCATGTATTTATGTTGTTGTCAATACCTTTTCATGCGCTGTTTCGATGTAAATGAACATAAGTTAAACGATAAGATATACATGCTCATTGTATTAAATGTTGATGCTAGTGTATCCCAATGTTTATCCCAAACATGTGGAATCTTAATATTAAAATAAAAAACAATAATGGATCTGTGACGACTTAAGCAAAAAATGCCATCTCATGTCCACAATAAGTCTACCTAAGTGATTTTAATCTGCTTCCAGATATTGACGAGTGTATTCCAGGGGGAATTAACACCTGTGATCCGGATCGCAGCACGTGCATTGACTTATCGCCTGGATACGAATGTTCGTGCTCTAAAGGCTACGTCGCCAATGGTAGCAAATGTGACGGTGAGTTTAAACACTTGCTTAGTTACTAAAACTAATCCGCATAAGAAACTCAACTAATGCAATAAACTTTGGAGAAAAAAAATGTGATGATAATATGTGTTATTTTTTTTTATTATTTTTTTTTAACTTACGGTATGTTAGTGCGCTGAAAATGCGCTGAAAATAATTAGTATCTTCCCACACAATATCGTATCATATTAATATTTATTCCGAGTGTGCCTTTGCCTTCCCGGCAGATATCAACGAGTGTGCCATCAAGGACGACTGCGAGCACACGTGTATCAACGTGGTGGGCAGCTATAACTGCGAGTGCTATGTGGGATACCTACTACAAGACGACCGCCGAACGTGTGTCAAATGTAAGTATTAAAGAAATCAACTCTTAAATGAACGTATTTTAAGTTCCAACCGCTTTTTATACCCAACTATGTTCAAAATCGATGGGTTTTATGCATATTCATTTTAATTAAATGGATATAATTCATGATTACGCCATAAAAACGTTATTTTGAGTTAATTTCACAAAAACATCAAATAACCAAGTTTTCATTCAAATAAGGAAGCATGATTAAAAAATCGAAATGTGTCGTATTTAAGGGGGACGGAGCTCACGCCGTTTCCTCTCCTTCTTAATCCGCTTAGTACCAAGGTCTTTTGTGACTATAACTGCTTTCATCTTTCGTTAAACTGTTCATGACGTTTATGTAACATATAACGGAACGTTTTAATATTTAATTAATATCCAATAATGGCAACACAGTATTACTTATTTTGTTGTTTAGCCTTAGACGCATGCGCTGGACACCCAAACGGACTAAACCATACATCCTGTTCAGCAACAAACTTCCATGGGTGCAAACTTAATGGTTCTAAAAGTGCGACTTGCTTTTGTCGTAATGGATTTAATACAACGAGTAACGGATGTGTTGGTATGTATAATATACATGTGTATACTAAAGAAAACACTATTGTATGTGCTTAACATATGAACACTCACTATGTATTCATTATTGTAAATATTCGCCCATTCACAGCTGAATGAATAACACTGATACCTTTCTGACAAGAGCTTTGATACACGAACACACATTTTACAAACCCTTATGCGGGACCCTACGTACATAATCCAATTTGTACTTTTTAATCAAAATTATGACATTGCAGACATTGATGAGTGTTCTGGAAACAGTGGTCGTGGCGTATGTAAAGAGAAGTGTTTGAATGAACCTGGAAGTTTCTCATGTTCTTGCAAAAATGGAGAGAGACTTCTCGATGACGGACTTTCATGTGAAGGTAACTTGCAAGCCATTGCACAAAGCAACAAACCAAAATACCTTTATACACAAACTTGCATATTATGAATGAACAGGCTCACTCTATGCGTCAATTGAAACGGTCAATTGAAATGCCAGCAAGAAAACATTAATTTGAGTTAATCCAAACATGTACTTGTTTAAAAAGTTGCTGTGTTTTACACGTTTTACACCATTTTGCATTTCATAACAATCAAAGTAGTCAGTAGGAAAGTAAGGATCAATATTTATGAGTGGTTTATTTTCCCAGCGTGTAAAAAAACAGACAGGTGGGGTCGCAGCTGCCAGAACAAGTGTGCTTGCGGTCCCGGATCGCTGTACTGTGACTCCTTATCCGGCTGTCAATGTAGAACAGGTACGCCTCTCATTACTATTCATTCGGGTCTCGTTCTGTGAAAAAGGGTTAAATTCATGTGCGTAAAGTGTAGTCCCGGATTAGCCTGTGCAATCCGCACAGGCCAATCAAGGAAACACTTTTCGCCTAAACTGGATTTTCGCTAAGAGGAGATTTCATTGAAACACAAAATACCATAAAAGCGGAAAGTGTCGTCCCTGATAAGCCTGTGTGTTCTGCACAGGCTAATATTGGACGACGCGTTACGCACATGCATTTAACCCCCTTGTCACAGAGCGAGGCTCATTTCGTTGTGTGCAGAGGTTCTTTGATAAGGCATGTTTTCAAAATGAATAAACTTCTATGTTCAACATTACAATATTATGGATATTTAAATAACCGTTTAAGAATATGAATTAAAGAAATCTATGAGTATTGCACTGAATACTAGTCATACAATCAATTTACTCGCACAGCACTTAACCCTTTGCATGCTGGGTAATTTGTCGTCTGCTTAAATGTTGTCTGCTAAATTTCTAAAATTAGCATTTTCTTCGATTTTTTTTTCAAAGAATACTATCAGAATAGCAAACAGTTTGGATCCTGATGAGACGCCACGTTCTGTGGCGTCTCATCTGGATCCAAACTGTTTGCAAAGGCCTTCAAAATCCGGTTCCAGCGCTCAAAGGGTTAAAAGATCAAAACTCGAAATGCGATCTTGTTTTGCCTGATTATGATAAGATTTGTTGATACTGGGGTCAAGTTCAATTAGTCACAATAGATATATTGACTGTCATTTAATGTTTCAATTAATTAGGCTGGACTGGCGAAAAATGTGACGCGGATATCAACGAATGTTTGACCAATCCATGTGGTAGCAAACAGAACTGTCAGAATTCTGATGGCTCCTATATGTGCTCATGCAATGCAGGGTACATGATGAATGCTTTGGATCAATGTGAAGGTTAGTAGAAAGGTTGAAAACATTATACGTGTGGCAATCTGAAAATCGCATCTTCGGAAAAGTATTTCTATTTCAAAAGCAGACGAAAATTGGATGAAAGAAACTAATATACGGTGTGATACTCGTTAAAAGTTATCTTTGAGAACAACCAATTTATTTGGAGCGATTAAAAAAAACTAATTGTTATGCTATAAACTAAAATCGAAAATGTGCAGCCCAAATTCTACTGTTACCGCACTATTTAATGTTGTTGATTTAGAGCAAAATACTGAAACAAACATGACTTTAGGAAGACCTTTGCTGTGATTCACTTTGAATATAATTTATACAAGTAACTTATAAATGTATTGTTTTTGACAATGTGTATACGAGACTAATCGAAAAAACACATAATATAGTCACCAAACTAGAAAACCTTTTTATCGGTGTAATAATGATGTTCTTCCTCCATGTTGTATTCCAGATGTTGATGAATGCAGCTCAAAAACGGCAAACAATTGTTCACAACGCTGCGAAAACACCGATGGGTCTTACAGGTGTGCATGCCATCCTGGTTTCGATTTCGCATCAGGATCAACCACATATTGTACCAGTAAGTTCTTGTAACGACCATTTGACCGATTCAAGGCAAAACAACTCACCATAAGTCTTGAATGTGCATAAATGTTTTTATTATATACCTGTTTAATGCTTTTAACAAAATACAGGTTGTATCAATCGTTGAAATAAATCCCGTATTATGCTACTCGCTGTTTTCCGATTCCGTATTACCATACTAGCCGGACTACTTTCTTCGACCCATTTAATGACGTCACATTTTAATGTCGTCACATGTAATGACGTCACATTTGAGTCATTGTTTTGTCAGTTTTGTTAAAGGAAAAAAAATACAATTTATAACTGTTTTCGTGAGTTGTTGTATATAATAAAAGGAATATTACGCTAGTCAATTGTTCCAAGTGTTTGTATCAGTCTCGTGGCTTGCGCTATTTCGTATCACACTCGAGGCTCCGCCTCTCGTGTTGATACGTCATCACACAAGCCACTCGACTGATACAAACTCTTGGAACAATTGACAAGCGTAATATTCCGTATGTATCGCGTGTTTAGTATCAGGAATTTAAAGTAAGCATGTAGAAAATATATCACATCCTAAGTATCCCTAGCTATATTGGCAAACATTGTTAGTGAATTATGTTTATGTTTATGTATGAATTTCAGTTCATAAATGTTTCCACTTGCTTAGGTTGTAATTAATGCATGTACGTATTGAACATTAATCGCACCTCACAAGCGCTATATTACGTTCAAAAATAGATGCAGATTTTATACAAGTTATCGACTTAATGTGTGCACAATTTTGTTTTTAAGCATCGTTGTGTAAGCTATAATAAATGTACAGTACTCAATACATAAGAATTATATAGACAAATATATATATATATATATATAACGCATTTGATTTAACGTAAATGACAGCAGGTATATACACATATTTCAGATACTAATGAATGTAGTGGTGTGCACGCTTGCCAACATAAGTGTCTCGATAACGAAGGAAGCTACACATGTTACTGCCGGCAAGGCTTCACTCTGGAGCCCGACAAAACATCCTGCAGGAAAGGTGCATTGATTATGCTTTAGATTTAAGTGTGTTTTTGTTTTTAACTTCTCAGTTGGTATGTTTTATAATGCAACAGACGTGATGAAATCAAATGTTTAATATCATAAAATGTCTAGACTATCACGCACTTAAAAAACGTATGTTATTATGTTTTATTTTAGATGAAACTCAGGTGGACCCTTGCAGCGCAATCAACACCTCGTGTTACTATGCATGTGAATTGGTCAACGACTCGCCACGCTGTTTCTGCCCTGTGAACTTCAAGCTCAATCCACAGGACAACGCAACCTGTCTTGGTAAGCTGGAATGAGTTTGCACAAAAATGAGCAATTTCCCTTAAACATGAATAGCCTATAATACATTAAGTATGCATGGCAAACAGCGTAGACCCAGATGAGACGCCGCATGATGCGGCGTCTCATCAGGGTCTGCGCTGTTTGCTTAAACATTGCTATCAAAATCGAAACTGACACCAACTATAAGCATGAACATGTTATTTACCTGATCATGCGTATGATCCTCAAATTACACACAACCAATACTTTTGTTTGCGGTTAAATAGCTGCACAATTGCAGTCACTTTTTCTATAGTTGGTAAAAGCACTTTGAAACAAAATTATTACGAAAAGAATCATGATGACAATTTAATACATGTTTTACAGAGATGAACAACAAACTGTGGGTGAAACTTTCCCTTGCCTTGCCTTATGATGCCAAGCTTCAGTCTAACACCTCACTCGAGTTCAAGAATAATGCAAGTGATTTGAGTTCAGGGGTAAGCGATCTTCGATACTGCTCTAGAAGATTTGCGTGCTTCTTTCGTGTGTTCGTTGTATTTAAAAAGATGCAACCTTTTTATGGGCAGAGTGCTTCTCATTGTTTTCAATCAATTCTCACAATAATCGTGCGATACTTTATTGGGAACATGTAGACTCGCATGTTTGCTTAGATAAGAGACCCGTACATAACATTTGTAAAGTTATTGTATTGAATCGTCTATTCCGGCAAAAACAAATGCTGTGTTAGTGTAAGATTTTATGATAAATATTTCAGCTGAAGAGAGCATATTCAAACCTGACGGGCTTTGTGGATATTGGAATAATTGAAATATTGTAAGTAAATTTTCTCTTTGCAAATATTAATGTAAATACGTCCTCAATTTCATTTAATAAATCATAAGTACCTAAATATCTATATATTGTGAACACTTTTAAACAATGCACTTCTCTGTCTTAGATTTCAATTTAAATATATCTCGACTGCGTTTCATTTTATAAGCCGACATTTTATACTATTAGGTATAGGTGGTGTCGCATGCGAAGTCGAAAGTTGTTGTAGAATAAAAGCAAAAATGCAAAATCTCCAAACTTGGGTTGACAGTTTCAATGGACAATCTGTCTTGGGTCATCGATGTTTTTGTGCAGATATTTGTCGTGTTCTGAGAAAACTGGGCAAAATGCTTGTGCGTTAAGTGTCATCCCAGATTAGCCTGTGCAGTCCGCACAGGCTAATCCGGGACGACACTTTCCGCTTTAACTAGATTTTCGCTAAGAAGAGACATCATGTAAACGAAAAATTCCGTAAAAGCGGAAATTGTAGTCCCCGATTAGCCTGTGCGGACTGCACAGGCTAATCTGGGATGACAATTAACGCACAAGCATTTTGCCCACTTTTCTCAGAACACGCCACATATAATGTTACGATGATTAAGATAAAACAATAGACTTCAGACAAGATTGTGTATATTTAAGGCCGGCCTACGTGGTCCTCCACACGGTACTATTCAACACGGAGAACATCACGGATACAGACGTGACCGCCCTGGCAAGCATATTGCAATCAACACGATACAACCAAGGATATATCGACATTCATCAGACTAATATATCGATTGTCAAGGAGCCTTCGGTTGCGAATGCGTTGTCGGGACTATTCCGTGAGTCATAATCTGTATTTAGAACCTTAAATATTGTTTAATCATATCTTCCGATAATGTGTGTACTTATCGATCCGCATTCCTTTGACATCTTATCCTATATTAAGAAAAAAACACGGAACTTGTTTATCGGAACGTGTTGTATACATAAATAATTAATTCATACATATATGACATTGTTATTATACCATACTTCTTAGTGTCGGCTTCATGATTTCGTGTCGCTTTGTAAAACCGTCGTATTCATTCACCTGAATGGCTGCAAACTGAAATTCGGTAAAGGAAAGTCATGAAAGCAGATTGTTTATATTATCTAACATTTATGCAACTTGATGCTAAAAATCATTTGTTCTATGCTTTCTGGTGTGTTCGATAATTCACTGTTTCAAACATTGAAATTAAAAGTGAATTGTATTGATAATTTTCGTTGTTTCACCGGAACAAAATACAAAAATAATTATTTGTAAGCATAAAATAAAAAGAAAATGGGTCGGAATCGGTGGAATATCGATTTTAAGTCCATAGAAAAAATATTTGTTTTATGATCGCTCCTGAATTAAAATTGATATTCCTCCGAATCGAGCAAATATCAAATATGTATTCAGATTTGGTGACATGCCTGCTGTGTACAGACACCTGCGTATTATTGAACATCACGAAGGACACGTATCTATGTGAAGTCTATCCAGGTATTCCACGTGGCGATTAGTTTAGTGGTTATTATCGAACATATGAGCCTTGTTATGTGAAAAGTTGGTTCAATGCATGTGCGTAAAATGTCGTCCCAGATTAGCCTGTGCAGTCCGCACAGGCTTATCAGGGACGACACTTTCCGCTTTTATGATATTTTTCGTTAAAAGAATGTTTCTTCTGAGCAAAATTCTAGATCATACGGACAGTGTCGTCACTGATTAGCCTGTGCGGACTGCACAGGCTAATCTGGAACTACACTGTATGAAGATGCATTAAACCCCCGTTTTACAGAGCGCGGCTCATATGTAAGAGACATATTGTTCATTAACGTGTAATGTGCTAAATAACCATTGTAAACTTTTACGTATTTTCTTCACTGCATATGTTCAGCAACCACGTATTGAATACCAAAACGGCTGGTCAAAAATACAGTCGTACGAATGAACCATTCCGATCAAGTATAGTGTTCTTACAATGCTCTAATAAATAAACGCTGTTTACGTATATAATCATAGCAAATATACAGCAAAAAGCTTGATCAGCAATTTAAGGTGTATGTCATTATTGAAATGAACAAAACAATGGCTGAGCCAACATACACATGTAATGCATACTATGATACAATGCGATTTTTTACACTCAAAAGTAATGTAATAAACAAGCAAATGCGTTGAATTGATATCCCCCGCCAAACTAGAGCTTTGTCACAGACATGACATATACCTCCACATGCTGCATTGACACAGAATATATGCAAAGGGCCATAACTCCGTTAATAACAAATGGTGTACAATGCCATTTGGCGTGCATCATCCTCTTATCATATATATACTCGTACCAAGTTACAATGAAATCCGCCAAAGCACTTCCAAGATATGGCTCCGGACACAAAAGTGCCGGACGGACAGCCGGACGGACGGAAGGACGGACGGACGGACAACGCCAAAACAATATCGACATTACATCGACGCATAGCGACGTAAGAACGCATAGCAATCGACCACGTTCAAACTATGTATACTTTCTCAGATTATTACAAGTAATACACATTCGAAGGAAATGCAAACGCTTTACAATTCTGACTATAAAGCATTCCTTGACTGGTCTGTGGAATACTACACACCATGTTCATCATCACCATGTTTATTATACCAGATTTACATGCACATTAGACATCTCAACGCATGCGAACGCGTGAATCCGATGGACCGTTGGGGATACATATCGGTACACATTTGTGTTGTGTTTCCTCTGCAGATTTTACAATGTCCTTGGGCATCGAGATACAACTGCTAAAGGTCTATAAGCCAGCGTACGCCTCGAAAACGTCGACGGAGTACTCTGACCTTAGAGCCACCGTGGTCACGTCTGTATGTATCGCATTGGTTCATAATGCCTAGACTTGCCGAAATAATAATAAATGGTTTATGTGCGAAGATTTTATTATTTTCGTACTTAATACCCTAATACATATTAAGTTTCGTCGTCATATAGATCAGGTGCATATGGGGTGTTTGGGAAAATAATTGACTCGCAATTGAATTGTGTACATCTGAAAGTATCGTTCAATACAGTTTAGTATGTTTTTGTTCGTTTTGTTTGCAATACATAACTATGATACTATGCCTTTTTAAACTGTCAAAAAAGGAAATATCTAGGGAATGGGCAAAGAAAATCAACAAGTATTCGTTCCAAATGTAATTTTGTGCATTACCTGATTTTCTGTCATTTTCAATATTGACAATCCTGGGTATATGTTTTTGTCCAATTCAGGCGTTTTTAAATATTTGTTTTCTATAAAATATGTGTCGCTTTCGTATGGGTGACACACAGTGTATATTATTTAAAATAATATATTCAACCAATGTAATGAATATTCAGTAAATGTTAACATTAATAACAATGATTCCAATCATAATTTTGTGTTAAATAAATCTATTTTAAGGTAAGATTTATTTCAACAAATGTTTAAGGATTGTGTGATTTGTTTTATTTACAGTTAATGGCCATATTTGGATCAGTGTCTGGCTTTTCTGGTATTTCGAAAATAACGTTTAAGTGAGTATTTTATCAATGAAGACTTTACATTTACTATTATGATGGAAGTATTTTATAATAAATGTTTACAAGGTACGTTTCCCAAGAACAAAATATAGACACAGTGTTTATTCTGGGCCGTGGCTTGCGGGAATCCACTGGGCGCATTCCAATTACAACGAGCGCATCGAAAAACAAATTATCCGCGGGACATTATTTGTTTCCGTGAACATGACGAAAAGAACAGGGACTTGAACGCATTTGGTAGTCGTAGTGTAAGTGGATATCAGCCGTTGACAAGCTACCACGCGCGCAATGTTCGTAACTAGCGTTTACCTTGGCAGATACACGACGAGCGCCAGATTCTAGTGCTTGACCTATGGTGAAACAAAAAAAAAGATGTATTTAGACAATAATTAAGTAACATAAAACTTTAACATTTGTCATCAGAATATATATGCAGTAGAATTCTTATTTATAAATGAAAGTCACTGGCAGTCTTGAGAACTAAGTGTTAATTGATTTGTGTCTATATTGATTTTTATGTATAAAATTGCCCCAGTGAAACAGGTGAAATGGCCCACTGATGTTGTGGCTGTTTGGCCCTGGGCCCATTAGCAACTTTTCCCAGAATGAACGCTGTATGCCATACGTCATAACATAACAAACGTTACATGATTCTTTCAGAATTTCAAACAAGACGTGCAAGCTCATTATTGTCTGATTTGAATATTGGTGAAAGCCTTGACAATAATATATAAAATGGTTGTACATTAAATGTTGATAATTTATAAATAAATGCTAACAGCAAATACTATTAAAAAACACATTTCAATAATTCGTAAACGCAGTTACCACTAGGAAAATATTAATACAATACTTCCACATAATTCTTATGTTCTGTTTTAGTTAAAATATAGTCTTATTATTATTGTCGGTGATTTCTTACATGTTTTCGTATTTTCTTATTCGATTTATAATTTTCTCACTTGTCCATTTCAGTGAAGTAAAAGGGTCTCAGGGAGGCCAGATGCAGGTCCGCGCACACATTCTCTTTAACTCGACAGTGACGTCGGCACAGAAAACCGATATAGCAAGTAGACTGGTTGCCTTGGAGACGCAGAAATGTGTGTTCCTTGGGGACGAATGTGTGCTGTTAGTTGGTCAGTCGAAGATAATAGGGACGGATGGACCAGTCATAGGTACGTACTATGAACGTGTATGATTTAGATGTCGGTTTTTATGACATTGATTGTATTAGTGTGTATATAAAGTTATATTTCTACTATCAGTTTGTATTATAAAATTTCAACAGTTAAGCCTTTGTCTGCCTTTCAAACAAGGGTATTATCATAATTTTAAAGGCATTATATGACGAGTAAATTGCTTTCAGCGGTGTGCCAGACGTGCAAAGCAGGTGAGGAATGCCATCTGGATGCCAGTAACCAGTATAGTTGCGTACCAGTGACTCTAGAAACGACCACACCCAAAATCAAAGGTACTGCTACAATACAGGATTTAAAGAATGCCGCAATCAAACATGACTGTTCCCATTAAAACTATTTTCGCCAGGATGTAAAGATTGACGCAATCAAACATGCATGTTCCCATTAAAACTATTTTCGCCAGGATGTAAAGATTGACGCAATCAAACATGCATGTTCTTATATTAATTATCTTTCTTCCCATATTATTCCTGTTAATAATAGTCCTTTGCAGTAAATTAATATGTTTATAACATTTGCCGTGCTAGTCATAACTCTACTGGTTTAGGCTTTAAGATACGTTCACATGTCTATCAATTGAATATGCATGTTAACACACACATTCTAGCAAAAAGGATAGCAAACATAATCAAATGCAAGTTAACTGGAGCCCGTCCTGTTGTTTCAGAGAATTTCGACCTCTTGCTTGGACTGGGTCTAGGCGTACCACTGTTCCTTTTGTCTCTGTTCCTGCTGGTCGTCTGCTTCCTGTTCTGTCTCCGTCGACGCAGACGTCGCCAGTCTTGGACCAGGCAGTCACTGTCGTCCGAGCAGTCCGACTTGTATGAACAATCATAAGAGTTATATTGTTTATAAACTACAGAGATTGACTAGTTGCTATAGTAGTTTGCTTATTGTTAAGTTTTTTTCCAATAAATAAAGTAAATTGATTGGACTGATTTAACCAGATTTAAGAGTAGCTTTCGTACATGAAATTGTAATCATTGCCATTCATACATTATAAGCGACACATGTATTACCCCGATGTTTAGAGGCGACACATGTATTACCCCGATGTTTAGAGGCGACACATGTATTACCCCGATGTTTATAAGCGACACATGTATTACCCCGATGTTTATAAGCGACACATGTATTACCCCGATGTTTAGAGGCTGACGCTTACTTATTCAAATGTAACATTGGTCATGTATGTTACACAACGTGAACTTTCGTGAACATGTATTGACATAACACAAAACATTACAGGTACAATGTTCGCCCCGCGTTCGGCTCGCTCGGTTCAGAGTTGCGCGGATACAATGACGCGGGTGACCCTTTCTCCCGGCGCTACAATGCCAACTGGGAGACATTCCCGGATGAAGACATCTCCTATTACAGGAATCCGCTGCCGAGACCAAGTCTTAACAGCCCCGTCTACCGTAAGTTATACGATATTCCCATCACCAATCTATGTTTTTAATTAAATATGAAAACATACTACGTCCGATTCCATGAAGTATTATACACATGAAGTATATGAGATTCGCTGTGAGAAAACTAGGTTAATGCATGTGGATGTGCAGTGTCGTCCCATATAAGCATGTGCATTCTGCACAAACTAGCACTTAGTTTTATAGAAATCTAACAAAACTACAAGAACAAGTTTGAAGGACAATTATTTCTACCAGACAAACCCACCGTTGAACCACCCTACCCGCACACCAACCAACATGTTGACTTTAGTAACACTTTGTGGGACTATTATTAAGACGGTACGAATGATCATAGTCATGGACAAGGTTAACTCAAATAATTATAATGATGCCATCAGATGTATGCGAAGTATGAGTGATATAAATGACAAACCTGTTTTGCAGCCTCCGTGGCTGGTGCTAATATTGACCCAAATGCACCCACGGTAGAGCCAGTACGTTCGGACTTTTCGTGGGACTTCCTATACAGCAGCCTTCTGCCAAACAAAGAGGTGCGTACGTTAAAGATAGATGTTAAAGTTGTTAAACCATTTGTATTCATCAAATAAGGCATCTAACAATCAGACGGGTATTTATGCGTAAAGACATGAAAATATTATCTGTTATTGTGCGTTTGTGACATTATAAATAAAAGTTCTTTATTTGTGTGCGTAAATGAATATGACCTTATATCAAATGGTTCGGTAACACCATATTTGGCTGTGACATGTAGTCAATGGCCTCGACTTTGTATAATACACATGAAGCTTTTTACTTACATTACAGTTTCGCATTCAGAGACCCGTTTTTGAAACGAGGCCAGCAGACAGTTTAACGGTAAGTTGAAACTAGATATTTTTTCATTTAATTAGCTATTTGCAGTGGGCGGACGTTAGAACATGTAATCATCTTGTGAAGCTAGACCTGGCGACATTAATGGGTCGCTTGTGTCGGTCGTGTCAGCGGTGGCAGTACCTTCTTTCTGTCGTCCGGAGCATAAATATATTAAATGAAACTTCATAGGCTCGGGAATTAAAGTGCACAAGAACCGATACTCAGCACTTCATACATTTCGAGGTGTTGTCCCTTGTTTATTATCTCTTTTTTTTCCGGAGCCTTCTTTTTTTACCATAAAAGCTACCAGCATGACATCTCTTAGAAAGGGATGATTGGAGTGAACTGCGCAAAAACTTTAACTATGCATCACATAATTTTAAGTTTTTGCCCTTTGTTTTTGTTCATACTTACTAATTGTGCGCAACCTCTTTGGCTATGAGAATGAAACTTGATATACAAATCTCTTTGTGGAAAAGAGCAGTGCATAACAACCCGTTGTTTATTTTTGTCCCCTTCCGGCTTCACCGGAGGGGACTTATGGTTTGCGCTCTGTGTGTCTGTCCGTCAGTCACACTTTTCTGGATCCTGCGATAACTTTAAAAGTTCTTCATATTTTTTCATGCAACTTGAAACATGGATAGATGGCAATATGGACATTATGCACGTCATTTCATTTTGTTCATACGTCAAGAATTATGGTTGCTATGGCAACAAATACTTAAAAAAAAATATTTAAAAAAATCTGACAATGGTGCAGCCGGTAGGGGACATCATTGCTTGGCAATAGCTTGTCATACTTTTTATTTTTTGTGTCGCATATTTTGCTTATAAATATCCATTTGTATTGCTATTAGCAAGCGGACAGTACTTTTAAAGATTTTAATAAATGTGATACAATCTTGAAGATTAATATTACGTGCTTCTTCATTTTGATTGTGTACTTCACAACATATGTGCATATTATTTTACGTAAGCGCTTAGGCGTAAGGCGACACATCCGACATGAGGTGTTCTAATTATGCTGCCCCCTCCTTGAATATAGCGGGGGTATATTTCTTTGCACGTATGCATCGGTCTGTAGGTCGGTCAAATGGTCGGTCGGTCGGTTGTTTCACCCTAAGCGATATCCGCGTGATATCTAAAGAGCACTTATTAAATATGTGTTTGCAATGATGGTTACGGTTGTGAGGAAAGGAGCAAGCTTATATAATTCGAGGTCCACAGTTGAAAGGTCAATTTTACAGGGGCTTGTAACATGCAATTAAATGGTTAAAATAGTAAGCCCCCTTATATCATTAACAACATTCCATATGAAGATTTTCAATTTGATAAAACACCGTCGGAACATTGGATATTGAATTATATTATTATTGGATACAGTATTGTTATGACATTATTAAAATGTGTACAAGCATTAAAATGAAATCTTTTTAGATAGGATGTTTACAAAAATCTGTTCAAGCAAGTTATGTAACAAACATATATTAATTTTAATTGCTGGCTGATTTTTTACTTTACTGTAGTGGATTGCTTTAAATAAAGTCATGTCCGCTGTTGTTGTGTCTTGTTGTTTTGGTTGTGTTGTGGCTTAATTTTTTTGTTTTCGTATTGTTGTTTTTGTGTGTTGTTTGTTGTTGTTGTTGTGGGTTTTTTAGGGGGAGGGGGTTATGTATTTGTTGTT
>VMBQ01002182.1:0-47297 GCA_007657795.1 Dreissena rostriformis
TATATCGTACACACCTTGGTTTAGCCTTTAATATTTCAATGCCTTCAATGAAAATGAACAGATAATTAAAACGCAGGAAACGAATATGGCACATAAAATGTAGTGTATTTATATGTCTTATATTCTCACGGAAAGGAATATGTCCCAAGCAAAAAGGTGGATACAGGTAAACGACATTGGCAACGAAAACATGATATTGTTTAACTGATAACAGTTTTGGATGAAAAAAACACATTTAAAACAGTCACAATTTTTTCGTCTTCTGATTAGTCAACCCACATATAGGAGTTACTTGGTGCTTCGGCGTAGTCCCATTTCGCTTGTCAGGGTCATTACAAGAACTAGATATGTATATTGCACGGGGCAGTACTGGAGATATTTAATATGATCGATACAACATTTTAAATGATTATGTTGGTGAAGAAAAGCAGATGATACGAAGTTGATTGCGATAATGGTGTTTATACTGATGACGATCATAACTGTATTCATGATGATATATTCTGTTGATAATGTAAACTTTAGTTCAATGTATTTTACAGTCCATAATGTAATTGGCATACGTATATTTTTATATTTTACGGTCCATTTTAACAAATATGTCATGCAAGCCAAAAGTGATTTCTACATTCAAGGCTCAGTAAGGTCGAATTCTTATTGTTAACGTTTCAGTAAAAAAAGCTGCATCTTTGAACTTTGTGACCAAGTCTGTTAAAGTGTTCAGACTTACTAGGGCCTACACACTTTGTCATTCAGTTGATTACATTCTGGCTATTAAAATATGTTCACTGATAATCTAGTCTATAATATGCAAGAATGGGTTTACACTAGTCATAATGCCACTGCTATTTTGCAAATTTTGATTAAGTCTTTTTTAACAAATGTATTTCTGTCTTCCGTCCAGTATATGAAAGAACAAAAGCTGATGCTGATTTAAACATCTTTTTACTAGCCAGTACTGATAATGTGTGGTTAGGTCGGTTTCGAACTTTTCCAGAATGACAGTTAACACTAAGGCTGATTTAAACAATAATGCAGTCGCACCACTTTGGGCACAAAAGTCTGACTTGTGACTTGGTATTTATGACTTTGTACTTGTGACTTCCTTCTTCTTATTTGGTACTTGTGACTTCCTTCTTCTGACTTTGTACTTGTGACTAGTGACTTGCTTCTTCTGACTTGGTACTTGTGACTAGTTACCTCGTACTTGTGTGCTGAGTTCTAAAATCCTACTTGTGACTTCCAACACTTAACGGTGATCTGTACCTTTTATGTTAAGACCTCTATTGCAAATGCATGCATCAATGGATACATGCAGAACATCGACCACCATGAAGCTCTAAATGTATCATAAAATGCGACTGAATGAATTGAACAACTTGATTCTCTAGCCTAAGGGCATATTAAGTATAAAGCGCACTAAAGGGCTTTAAAATCAATGCCAAAAAAGCATTATTTTTATGGTACTCATTCCACCGGTGCAATTGTTCACTAGCAAATTTAACATAGATATAGAAAAGCTTTGGATATGAAACACCCCACAATTTGTAAGCATACGAAACATTTTCCTTTTGTTATTTTTTCGACGTGATGATGGTAATATTTAATTATCTGCTAAACTTAAACAGTAACTTCCTGACTAGCTCTCCTGAATTAAGAATCTTTACAAGAGCTTCCGTGGACAGCACGCATAGCTATTTGTAGTGTTTTAAGGTAGTGAAACAAAATCATTCTAATTCAAAAAAGGCAGTCAATCTTGCCAACATTTTGACAAACCTATCTACGCCGGATCGGGAATTGGGGTCATGATAGTAATCAAATGTGTGCATAATTTAAAGGCATAATATCAAAGGACCATAAAGATATTTGAGATGGTACGCAAACTAGGACAAGATTTTCCAAGTGTTATATTACTACTTCCTCGTGTCACGCGAAGTCAGTCTACTATCAGCCACAGTGCATTTCAGTATAAATAGCCAGTGCCCGCGTCAGCGTGGCAGTTCGATTTATACAGTCTTTCTTAACTTTGATACTCACATTCATGAAGTAGATTCATATAGTTGTTGTATGTTAATAAATAATTATAAGAGTAACATGGACGTGTTATGATCAACACACCAACGTAACATCAAGTCCAAAATGGGCAAATGTTTATAGTATTTTAGTTTGAAATTTTAATTCACCTTTTTTTCTTTGTTTTTTAATTATAATGATATTTAAAAGGATAATGTTAACAATTGTACAAAGCCGAGGAATATGATATTTTCATAGCATGAGGCATTTAATCAAGTACAATTTGTAAAACAACCATAAAATTAAGCTTAACAGAGTAATCTACACTTGCTAAGAGGTTTAAGGGGCCATGATGGGTAACACATGTGAAAAATCTTAAAACAATATATTGAGGGATTTGAAAATAATTGAAAATATTTGAGGTAGTACGCAAAGCTGGACATATTTTCTTAAGAATAAAAAGGGTCATAATACTTATAAAATGCATGACAGAGTTACATACTCTTGCCAATGAAAAGGGGTCATTATTATCAGCAAGAGTGAAATATATTAAGTGACTAAGAAAACATCTTCGGAGATACAAAAACTTAGACAGGGCATAATGCCAATGTCAATGCCTAGATGAGAGGAATAGCTCTCCTTATTGTTTGAAAAGTCGAGGTACAAATTTACATGATTTTACATAAAGGATGGTTAACAAAATGGTTTTACAAAAGTTCAACATGACAATTTCCTTTAAAAAAATGTTAGCATTTATTTTAAAAATGATATAAGAACATTCAAACAAAGATTTATCTTTGATATAAGAACATTCAAACAAAGATTTATCTATTTAGACATATAAATTGTAATTTTCTCTTGTAACACAAATCTTTTCAGATTAATATTTGATGTTTACTATTGTGATTTCAGTGCCTTTTTCAGTTAGTCGGTTGGGAATAACCAGAATATATCATAAGGTACATTATAGCAAAGATATCTAAGCAATGATGCAATGTATCCAGATGTCATGTTTAGGAGAGCACATTGCACAATTCTAATGCAGATGGGCGCTTTGACATTTCATAGTGAAAGCCTTCTCGGATAATGGCACTTACTTTAGATGAAATACTAGGTTGCATAATTTCCATCTTAGAAATCCCATGTGGAATTTATTTCTTTTCCATGCAGTTCATTATTATTTGCACATAGTTATCTCCTTCGTCTTCATCACAGGATGTATGATATGAGTTCCAAACAGTTTTTTCAGTGTGTAATTCTTTGTATGTGCAACTTTAACTCCAAACTCTATGTGCAACTCTAAACTCTTTGACAGCAAAATATTTTCTGGCTTTATATCTCTATGAATAATGATGTGATTGTGGTTGTGTAAATATGCTTCTGCCTGTGCTACCTGAAGTGCTTCTATGTTAATAGAAAATCTTGTTCCGAGTCCCCAAACAGAACATCATCCAAATTTGGACCATTAATGAATTCAGTAAGAAGATAAAAAGTAACAGCCAATATTGAATATCCCATCAGTAAAACAATGTTCGGATGCCTTATGTGACTTTTTGTTTTAACCTCCTGTAAAACTGATTGTTTCACAAGTTGCATGCGTTTAACTTTGATTTTTTTTTCACAGCAATATTTTTACCAAGGTACTCTTCTATGTACAACTCACCAAATCCACCCTCCCCAATTATTTCAAGAATTTTGAAGTCTCCATAATTTACAAGTAAGTTACTTATATTATCCTCTCCACTACTGAGCTTTTCTTTGCTGATGGTAGCCCTTCAACACTCTTGTCAGTCGAGTACAAACTGTTTCTTGTTTTTCTACTAGATATACATGTCATTCTAGTCATTTCTGTATGAACAGCTGATTGAAAATCTTCTTTAATAGTAAATTCTGTGTCCAAAACTGAATCTGACACATGCTTAACGGTTCCAGACTTTAGTGACAAAGAATGGTCAACACATCTTTTTGCAGCAACCAGAATTTCAGATTTTGCACCAACATGACCTGCAATTCTCTCATTCTTCACATATCCTTTTGCTAACTGTCTCCAAAATATATGTCCATTCAAAGTCCCTGTTGGAGACTGACTTCCATGTAACGGTTCATCGAAAGACCCTGTTGCTAACTGATTTTCAAGACTCTGCTCATTTATAGATCCTGTTGCTTACTGACTTCCTCTGAGCTGTGTATCCATATGTCATGTTGCTGATTGACTTTCTTCTATCTGTTCATTCATATCCTGGTGTTAACTCATTCCAAAATACCTGTTCATCAATAGATCATGTTGCTAATTGACTTCCCACTACCTGTTCACTCTTAGATCCTGTCGCTAACTGACTCACAAGAACCTGTTCATTCATAGATCTTGTATCCAACTGACTTCCAAGTTTGTTTTCATTCAAATACCCCGTTGCTATCTGACTTACGGGTACCTTTTTATCCATAGATCCTGTTGCTAACTGACTTCCTTCAACCTGTTCATTCGATGATCCTGTAGCTAACTGATTCCCAAGTACCTGTTCATTCATAGACCTTGTTGCTAACTGAAGGCTAAGCACCGGTTCATTCAAAGTACCTGTTTTTAACTGACTGCCAAGTATCTGAGTATGCACAGATCTTTTATTTAACTGACTTGGTTTTATCTGAAAATTGACAGTTTCTGTTGCTATCTGATTTTCTTTTATCATATCATTTAAAGATCCCGTTGCTAAATGACTTCCAATCATATGATCATAATAAGATTATGTGACTTTAACATTGCCATGCATGTGATCTTTACTGGCATTTAAAAAACAACATGTGAATAAAATGTGTATGCAATATCCTTGTATCCAACAGAAACATTGTATTCTCCTTCTTCTGTTACCCTTACCACACAAAGATCTATTCTGTGTGAAGAAGCTGAATCACGTATGTATTACACCAATATCATTTCCAGCACGTTGTTGTTCACAAGTAAATTGCAATTTTCATTCCTATGACTTTCGGTGTCTTGAATGTTTTCTAAATCTATTTCATGATTACCCACACATTCTCTTTTATCTTCAGTTTCAAATTTTTATAACTTCTATCAGTATCTCTTGTCTGTTCAGTTTGTTTTTTCTTTGTCTTAATATAAAAATAAAACTGGGATGAATAAAACCCATTGCATTTCAAAAAGTCTTGGAAAGAGCACTCCTTACCACTTCTATCTTTGAAATCTGAAGTATCTGTTCCATCGAATTATGATAAATTATTTCCATTTCATGTAGAAAGCCATGTTGACCTATAGCTTATTGGAAGAAAAACTGCTTTCCTACTTCAAAATTCTGGTTCCTTCACCTTGTTTATCCTTGACTTGTTTATAGGACACTTAGGCGTAATGAAGCCAACCAAAATGCAGTTTGTGCTCCTTGTGGCGGCCACTTTTTACATTTTTTGCAGAACACTCATCTTGATTCTCATCCTAAAAAACACATATTCTATGCTTTGTATGTGCCTGAAGTGAATTTCTATGATTGTAATGTTACTATAAAGTGGATACTTCACTAGAACTCTAACTGGAGGGCACTTATACTTTTGCATGCAACTAGACATGTATTTGCTATTAAGTGTTTCAAGTTTCAACGTTAAGTTGTGATGTGGAATTAATTGATTTCATTAGGTATTTCAAAAATGCGATATAAGTGTGCCAAGATGAACCCATCGGTGATCACCTTAGTATAAGAACCCATTAAAAGAAGGCCATGATGGCTTTTGGACAATAACACTAAAACAAGACCTGTCAAAGTACAGCGCGCTCGACTATGCAAAGTGCTTGACAGTATAACGTAAGCAACCATAGGGAAATTGTTCATATCCATTAAGATCAAGGAAATATAGTCATATTCTAACTGGAAGAGGACCATTATTGAAACATGTTTATTGCTTATGTTTTAAAGAAGTTGTACATGATAGATGATTTTGAGTTCAGGTATATTTTCCACAATCTATTGAACATTTGTAAAGACATAATAAAACATAGTTCTGGCTACCATAACTTTAAATGTCGCTATTTTATGATTTTTGACTGGCGCGACTTTATAGTTATGGACCAACCCAATAAGGTAAGTCAACCAGAAATTTCCGAAAAGTTGACAGCTGACAAAGACCGGTCCAAAACAGCTTTTAAATGCAGTTATTGGCTAAAATCAACCACTTGGTTGGAAAGATTGACATTTTTCACATTAAAACTGATATATTCTTTCACAAAATACTACCTTAAACATTGAAATTTATCTTTTTTGCTCTAATATATCGAGAAAACAGCGATGCGACAGACATTTTTTAAATGAGAATCTCCCGAGATTTCACGGTCATACAACGTTTTTTTCTATTTTTAGCAACATGCCATGTGCTCAAGCGCTTTCAATTCAGAATGACATTTCCCGGTATTTTAAATTATTCTTGCTTGTTTTGAAAAAAAGTGTAGTGTAAATACAAACTCACAGTAAAACTTTTTTAAACTTACCTGATTCACTTTCAAATAAGACTTTTAATCCACCAGACGTAAGTTGTTAATCACAAATAATTGATTTCAGAAAACGAAAGTAATGTTTACAATTTTAGCAAAAAATGTCAAGGTCGATCCGAAAGTATCCAAATGAAAACTCGTCACGTGACAAAGCGACAATGGCGTAAAAATTGTGAATTTCATGCTGATGAGAGTTATTTTCATCTATTGTAAGATGCATTTGAAATATTTGAACCTTAAAATATGCCCCGATGCAGTTATTTATATTTATTCACCAATATATGTAGAAATATATCCAAGAAAATGAACTGTCTTTGATTTATAGCGTGACATAAATATGTTACGATTCTGGTTGACTTTCGATACGGGGTTCGCTTCAGCGTACAGGTCTGTCAAGACTATATAAACTGTTCGCTGAAGTTTCTTTAGCTAAATAAAACAAACTTATAAGATAGTAAGGTGATAGTGTTTCTATGAAATATCAATAAATCTGCAATGAAAATTGTAAATAAAATATGTGAATGAACGTTAAACGTTTTTGGTTATTAATTATCCAACACATGTAAACAGTTTGTGTACGAAAAACGTGCAAGAAACTTTTTGGTGTGGTATACAGACTTTAACATAGATTACTGAGTGGAAAAGGGCTATAATTTTGACAAAATCCTTACTAGAGTTGCTTTCTCCTGTTCAACATTCATCATTCCACTTTGCATAATGTAATACATTACCATACGAAATAGTCGCAGTTTTTCGCTAAAACGCATTATATCATGAAGTCATGTGGAGTCCTGAGGTCAAATTTCATTCGCATACTCAAAAATTATCTCCCCTGATTTCCGTGGCGCGGTTGTCGCTAGTTTGACTAACATGAATGTGTATAACATCGCTAAATAAAGTTATTATAGGATAATATTCACACAAACTATCAAAAAACTTACATCATCTGACAAATCGCTGTCCGCCATATCCTCCAGGCTTAAAATGAGCGGTAATGCATCAGCACAACTTACAAGACACAAGTCAGAACTCACAATTTCCAACTCACAAGTCAAATATCACAAGTCAATAGTGAGAAGTCAAAAGGGCCTTCCAGCGCTTCCATATTCCAACGTTCTAATATAGATTCATTAAATAAATATAAAATGACTGTCGTTTTAAACGTGCGCGGTAAGAGCTATCTGCTTTTTTATATATATTTTATTATACATATATCATATAACATAGAGCAAATTATGCTCTAACGTGAATTTAAATTCTCGTAGCTGTTCTGCTGTATTATAATCCTAGGTGCTCGGATTCTTACCACATATTTTATGTATTAAACAAATAAATCATATTGTACGGTCACTGAACACTTCCGAACAGACGGCACTTCTCTTTTTGTGTTAAGATTTTACTTTTAGTGGCTATAAATCTAACCAATTATTTTGTTGACAGATAAATGTTATTTTGTGTGTATAAATATCGAGAAAGATATATAAGCAATGTACGTCTAACTTATTCCCGTCGGCGAGTTATATACACAATTAATTTATGTTCTTATTTAAATAATAAATACAATGATTTACAGTTATTTATAAATTGAAAATCTGTTCTAAGATACAAATCGAGTAGTTAAATAACGACAGGATTTGTAACACATTCTAGATTATCGTCACATCAAGTCACTTAACTCGAATACTACTACTAATTATTATATCTTAAAAGTTTGAAGTAGTAGGTCGATTGGCTTATATTTAAGTTAATATAGTTCAACAATATATGGGGGAAAAACACTCAACTTTTTATATCTTGGGACTCAAAACAGTTTCAAATAGGTAGTCGTATGATTCCTTAGAGAAAATATACATGATAGACAAATATGCAAAATAACATGTGTGACTAAAAAATTAATGTGAAATAAGGTTTCATTCATTGATGATAAAAACAATCAGTATTGAGCTTTATCACTTTTTTGGGAAAATTAACCATTTACTTACATTGTTTCAACAATGCACGACACAAAACGTGTAGCCTCAGTTCAGCTATTTAAATTGTTACATGCTTTTGAAAAACAGTTTTTTTTAAATACCGTAATTACTTAACAGTTTTCGGACACTTAAAAATAATATTTAAATAAAAAAAAATATTAAGAAATACAAGTTTCCGAAAATAGAGACAAAAAATTATATTAACAGGTGTTTGACAATTAAGAGACACTCTTAAAACATTGAATTGACGATAAGATACGGGTTTTCAATGTGTAAAGAGACAATTGTTTAAATGAATGCCAGCACATTCTTGTCATATACCACGACATATAGTATAAAAAAATATTATGATTTACTTAAGCTGTTGGATGAAACTATTGTCTATTACTAGTAAACATAGTTATATACCCAATAACGCATTTGTTAATGGACATGGCATTAAGGCATTCGTCTTAATGGCATTCAATGGTACATTACTTCCATAAAGTTATTAAGAATGTATCACGCATGTGATTATTAGTCGCTGCTGGTCCTTATTTATAAAATCAGAATTTAACAGTATACGCACGATATCATCGTTGTCTAAACGCAGATTAATAGCGGTCCATTAGATCCACAACGCTATGAAATACGTTTAAAGCCATGCGAATATTGTATGGACGCAGATAAATAGAATATCATTAGTTATGTAATGCAATTACTCGCGAATAAGCCACCTCAATAATTTATTATATTGACTCGATGCACATTGATAGGGTTCCTTTAGCTCTGTTATGCAAGTTTGACCGTATACACATTAATGCGCATGTGAATGTTAACTGGGTGCAGATCAACAGATACTCGTCATTATTAAACCTGAATGTAACAGTATATGCAGGATGTGAACAACGTTTTCTGGAAGCAGATTGGTAGGGCTGATTAGTACCCAAACGATATACAGCTCGGAAAAGAACACACGAAGATTGCAGATAAATAGAAGTTCATTAGCCATTCGATGCAGTTAATAGCGTATTATAAGCACACTCAATGTGTTGACGCAGATTGATAGGGTTCAATGAGCACTGCAATGCGGTAAAGACGGTATAAGCGCATTTCAATGTACACAGATAAATAGGCAACAATCACGTATAAACCAGAGTTAAATCGTATAAGCACGATGTGAACGTTATCTGGATGCATATTTATAGGTGCTCATTTGTTCCCCAACGCTAAAACACGCCTATAAAAACTTGCGAAGATTGTATAGAAGCCTGTAAATCTGTTGTGCACGTCTGCATTTAACGCTTACATGTATATGGAAGATACACATTCTGCACTATAAATATGTATTCAGAACTCAATCTGTTTTGCACGTCTGCATCTTACGCTAAACACCATTCTCCAACGAAAAATTATTGACGTAGACGAATAGGGCTTCATAACAATCACAATCTGCACTAAAAATATGTATTACAAATTCTAATAGAGCCGCATAACAATAACAATCTGCACTAAAAATCTGTATTACAAATTCTAATGGGGCCGCAAATTAAACACCTCCCACTGTTCGCCACGTGATACACAATCTGCACAAAAAATCTGAATTCAATCTGTTGTGCACGTCTGCATATAACTCTTACCGGAAATTTCGCATCGTATCGTAGCAACCAATCAGATAAAACTCTTTATGTAAAATCCGCACACATCTTCGGTTAATTTATACTATATAACGGAAGAAAATCGATTTTCTTGATTGAGTTATCAATAGTCGAAACAATGAAGGTGTCTCATGTATGTTTTTCGTCTATTTTGTGCATGGACACGTACGAAAAAATGAGTGTAAATTCAAGCAAAAAATTGCAAGAACAAAGAACAAACTTCCATGGATTACAGTTGAAATTAAGAAGCTGATTAAGAAGCGAGACCGTTACTATAAATGAAAAAGAAATCATTTGATGACCGAACTATGAAAAAATACAAAGAAATTAAACGGCTTGTGCAATGGATGTTAAGACGTGCATATTGGGGTAAGATTGAAGATTAAGTTACTCCGGATGACGATAACAACTAATTTTCAGGACTGAAAACAATTTGGACATACATCAAACATAAAAGAAGTGACAGCGGTGGAGTTTTGTCCTTGAAGAGTGAAGGCACCCTATACATCGACCCAAAGGGAAGAGCGAACATCTTGAACTCTCAGTCAGCATTCAGTGAAAGTGAGGAGATTTCCGATACTGAATTCAAAAAACAGTGTAAAATGAATGGTTCATACCCTCCTATTGAACCATTAAATATCACATTGAAGGGCATTGAAAAACTTCTAAAAAATCTAAATCCTTTAAAGCGGCAGAACCCGATAATATAAAGCCAACGGTTTTGAAAGAACTTGCTGATCATATAGCCCCAATTCTACTCGTCATATTTAAAAGGTCAATTGAAACTGGATCTGTGCCAAAAGACTGGAAACTAGCGACTGTGTCACCAATATTTAAAAAGGGTCAAAGATATAAAGCTGAGAACTATCGACCAGTCAGCCTCACGTGCATCTGCTGTAAAATAATGGAACACATTGTGACCAGCCACATAATGAAACACTCTGGCAAAAACAATATCCTGTACCACCTACAGCACGGATTTAGAAAAGGTCGTTCATGTGCAACGCAACTCATAGAGTTTATAGACGATATCTCTTCAAACATGGAGGATGGGAAACAAACGGACGTGTTAGTGATGGACTTTTTTAAAGCGTTCGACAAAGAAGATTATTGTCTCTTACTGAAAAATCTTTGACATTATGGAATAAATGGCAAAGTTAATGACTGGATAAAAAGCTTTCTTAGTGGAAGATCACAGACAGTAGTCGTGGAAGGCGAAAGATCAGACAGTGTAACAGTTGATTCCGGAACTCCCCAAGGCTCAGCAATCTCCCCGTCACTATTTCTGTTTTACCTAAACACTCTCCCAGAAAATCTAACGTCAAAAATCAGGCTCTTCGCGGACGACACAATTGTTTACTTAATAACCTGTACAGCTGATGCCGAAACACTACAAAGAGACTTAAACTTACTTGCTGACTGGAAAAAAAAGTTGGAAGATGGTTTTCCATCCAGATAAATGCAATGTTATATATATCACGAGAAAACATCACCCCATTAAATACAACTACACCCTCCATGGACATATACTAGAACCTGTCGAAAGTGTTAAATATCTAGGTGTTACCATCACATCAGAGCTCTGATGGACTTGCCACATCGCTAACATCTGTGCGAAAGCTAATAGCCAAATTGGATTCTTAAAAAGAAACCTAAACATAGCCTTAACATCGCTGAAAGAAAAGGCATTCAAATCAGTAGTTAGAACATGTGTTGAATATTCAGGAACTGTCTGGGACCCATACACAAAAGTAGACATAGAGCAAATTGAGATGGTGCAAAGGGGGGCGCCAGATATGTATTAAATAGACATGGTAATAGATCAAGCGTTACAGATACGTTGGAACAACTAAATTGGAAATCCCTCGAGACAAGGAGGAAGGAAGCCAGACTTTCAATGCTATACAAAATCGAAAACAAAAAAGTTGCCATCAATAAAGAACATCGTCTAATACCACCTAGAAGACTTACCCGCGTTATGCATGAACAATCCTTCCAAATACCATCATGTAAAAACGACTACAGACTCAACTCATTCTTCCCGAGGACCATCAGAGATTTGAACAAGCTGCCGCCAGACTGTATCTGCGGGGTCAATTGAGTGCTTCAAAGCTCAATTGGCCAATTACTTTATCTAAACTGTAAAGAACTCTGTTTTTAACCTGTACATTCTGGACTTTTAATCTTTATATTTCAAAATTTTCTTCAACACCCACCCAACAACAGGATTATCAACGAGTTGATTGTGGCGCCGGAATAGTCAAAATCGCATTCCCACTCACAGTTATTACTATCGAACAATATTTCATTTTTTTATTATGTTAATAAATGTTTTTAACAACATATCTATTATACGTATCATAATTTAAAATAATTTATAAATATTATAACAAAATACTGCATAGAAAATATTGACCTCACCTGGATTCGACCTGGTGACCTTTTGGGACGTATTGTTACGCATTCAAACTGGATAAATAAGGCTTAAAATGCGTATTAGAGAATGTATCTTTAAATAGTGCATTTCTTCCATGAGCTAATCAGTGTCGTTAACAAAACCAGATTTTAATAATCCATTGTTACATGGATGTCTTAACTATAAAGTGACACAGATCGGGCATGTTTTGTTTGAATTAATGTCGGTTCCGGTCGTGAGACGTGGCATGAAAAAACTGTTAACGAAAGAAACAAAATTTAATAACACTTAAAATCAACATGAAAGGCTACACACAGGTTATTCAAATGATATTAGCATAAATTCAGGAATTGCACCACAACATAGCAAGATTTTCTATGAAGAACTTAATGTTGCGAAATATAATGAAATGCCGAGTTAACTATAATTATTTTTCGAGTTTGTATTACAGTCGTGCTGCACAGAACATCACCCACGAACGCGTACTATTTCTTGAGTACAAAGCATTAGAGATTGAGACCCGATCGAGGGAAAGCTGTATACGTGCCTTCATACAGTTAATGAGTTTTTTACAAAGGTAACTAAACATATAAAGAGGCGAAATATCAGTCCTGTTCGCCAATCGTGTCCATAGACGCACCCACGTAAACAACACACGACCATGATTGATTCGAGTAATGATGAGTTAGTCGCCCAGATGAAGTTGACGACCTATTGAACAGCGCACGTCGACTAGCTGGAACCAACTTCAGCCTCCTGAGAGACTTTCCCAAAAAGAATAATCGACGCAAGTGAGCCGATATACCCCAAATTCAAGGAAGCTAGGTCAAGGCATGGACCCAGAAACGTTCATATCATTTTACCAGCAGCACTCAGAGTGAACAAACGTAAAAGACTTGTTCCCATAGTTGTACGCAATCCTCAAAGGGTGAATAGTATCAAATATCTTCGAACGCATCCATAACGTGGTAGCGTCCAGTGTAGAAATGCTCCGCCAGTCAGTAAAACAACGCCCAACAACGAACACGAGACGCTCCAAATATTCCTCGAACTGACGTCAGCAAAGCACACGAAAAAACTCGCGGACGAAATGTTCGGACAACAAACAGTGTCGNAAAACATATTTTCAAACGAAAACGAAAGTAAAATTGGCTACCAGGACCTTTCGAAGTTCATGTGATATTTTGTTTACACATTTCTTAATTATTTTGTACATGTAAACATACAAAGTAAAGTTGATTAAGTCGCAGTCTGGTATCTAGTAAGGTACACATTTTATCTGATACTTCTTGCGCCTCATATACCATATAATATGCGATTCATAATGTTAGTACTTATCGTTTTTACAAACCACGCCGCTTTCGCCAAATACAAACGCTACAACGCACACCAGACGACCAGAAGAGCCGGATGCTTCCAAAATCAACCACTCCTTATGTGCGCATAGCTTATGAAACAATCTCAAATTCAACGGATTGCCAGCCGAATGCATATAGTCCCTTCACCCTGCCCAGAGTGCGATGAAGCTAAATGTGCACTCCCTAATTATCGCTTCCCAGACAAACCCGTAACTTGCGATACCTCTGTTCCTGAAAATAAAAGCAAAAACACAAGGCCAATATTAAAAGCAAACCCGTCAATTTTAACAAAACACTATTTAAATGGGAAACGTTAAATGTATGTGAACTAAGGAAAATGTGTTTTGACCCAGATTTCTGTGAAAGTTGGGGGGTAAGGGGGGGGGGTGAGCATTCTCGTCAAAGAACAATTATCAATCCTGACTCCGATTATATCCTTTTGGAAAATCTTAAAAAGGGTTGCATCACAACTCAATTTCAACTCAATACATTGTATGGAGCTCTACTTAAAACCCAAAAGTCGGGCCATACGCTACACGTTCTTAATGTATCAAAACATAGAAGTACATCTGTATTTTATTGAACTTTTATATTTAATAATTATAAATCTTGGTACAGGTTGCGATTTATTAGCAAACCTTAAATTATGTACAGGGCGTCGACCGTTCTACAAAACACTAGAGCGCCCGTTAATAGACACATTTGATGTATTTTCCTCGCAAAACAACTCGTATCAAAGACCAATCAGCTAAATCGTAGTTGGTTTTGCTAATTAAACTGTATTTAATATATCCGATAATGGCGTCGTAATACCTTCAATGTTGTTTAATGCAAGTCATGGTATCGGGTCATGACAGACTATATCCAACAAGGTTATGACAGTTTTTTTAATTATAATTAAATCGAATGTATTTATGAAGTGTATAGGTTATTGGTATGACAAATCACCTTTTTGTGATTTGAAGGGCGCCTATCGGGCTATTAAACACATGGCCGCGAGTAAACAGACACATACAATATAGGATCCTCCCAAAACAACTCACATCAAAGACCAATCAGTTAAATTGAGGTAGTTTGTGCTAATAAAACTGTATTTAACATCTCCGATAATCGCGTCGTCATACATAAAATACTTTTCCTTAAGATGCAAGTCATGGTATCGGCTGCTGACAGTATATTCAACAAGGGTTATGAAAAAGTTGTTTTTTTACCATAGAGAATTCGAATCTATGTATGACGGGTATATCATTTGCTTGATATCCCAAATCACCTTTTCGGAAAATGTTATGTGCATTTACAAGTATAAACATAAATTAAATAATAAAATACAAAGAGGAAACGGTACGTGCTAAGACAATAATAATCAATTGGCAACAATTTAACACGAAACAAGTGTCTCGCGAGATACTTTGTTACTTAAATGTTAAAATTTACCACAGAAATTAATCAATTAAGTTATGAAAAAAAAATCTGTAGACATATATTGTCACTTATACATAACACAATACAAATTAATGTTATTTATTTGCTACCGTCCCACTGCAACACTTTTATATACACATTCAATGTTTATTTTTATAACAATATTAAACATAACCATTGTATATCGTAATAGATGAACAACAAGGCTTCAGAGCACGAGGGGTATAAGGGTCCAATTTGGCATCAATTTTAGATGTTTTGGTCTTACACAGCCTATTTTCTATTTTAAGATGTAAACACGTATTAGTCTTGGATCGTTCCGGATCCCCCGGAAAAAGATTCGGGACGATCCGTGAACATTTGGGTTTTTTTGGGCGTCGACGGTCTTCAAAAGACCATCTACCCGAATCTCCACACGGACAAACCCGTACTAACACGGGTAAACCCGGCAGAAAAAAACACGCAACCAACACGGCTCCCGCAAGGAATACTCCGGACAGTCCCGGCAGCGCTACTTACTTTTACAGATCACCACGGCAGAGACACGGATGACCACGGACCAACACAGCATCTACACGGATCATCCTGGACCTAAACGACAACGACACACACAAACACGGCAGCGATACGAAATAAAACACGATCTGCCCCCGAACAGACAATAACTTCTATAAAATCATGTTCATTTTCGGTGATTCCGTCCTTCTGCAATCGGATCTCGAAGGTATAACATCTAGTATCGTGTAAATAGCTCAAACGTCAAATGCAAGCCAGAGTCAAACGTCCTGTGCAAGTGGACCTTTCATTTCCAAAATGATCTTTACGAGCAGCATCTTCTCACGATGGAGAACAGCAGCAACAATAAAAACAAGCTCGAGGTCCAGATCAAGATCGCCTTCACCGCCACAAGTAGATATACAAGCATCAGCACTCTCTTGGAATGTGACATGTTTTCTTAGAGAATTGTTTCATGGCCACTTTTTTTTTTAAAGGCGAATGCGTCATCCGAAGCAATGTATAACTGCATCGGTATGTCGTCGTTCGGTTAAGGTTCAGGATCAGGTGGGCCCAACAATCCCTTGTGGATGGTTCTCTTCAGCACACTGTTGTTGAACACTTAAGCATCAACGGCTGATCCATTGCTGCCTACTTCCGCTCAAATGAACTTTTCGGCGTCGACCAATTCAATGAGGATTATGGAAAGGTAACCCCTGTAGCTGTAGTACAAGGAGCCACCGCATCGAGGACATTTTATGGCGATGTGCTTCCTGTCCAAGGGACCCACACAGTTGTAAAGCTGCCATCGGTCGCCGAACTGTTTTTCGATGTTCTTCCACCGATCTGGCGTTTCAGGACAGGAAATAAGTTCCTCGGTAAATTCTACCAGTACCGCATGGCTATCTTAACGAATGATCTTGGAGATTGTTTTGTGCGCAACCCAAAAGCCATACATCAGATAGTGGAAGCTGTCCCCTGTAGTTTGACTTATTCGGCGGCTTGAGACTGTGTTCAATACATGTCAGGATCTCCTGGTATATCAGAAAGCCAATGCGCAGGAAATTAAAGAGATTTTTGAACTTCCAAAACTACCGTATTGGCCTTCCGGTGCCCCAAGGATATTTCAGAACATACATAACCGACACGGCGGCTACACTGTTTACATGCCGGATCGTGCCGGATATGATGCGTGTTGATCCGACATCTATATGGGGTTAGGGCTTTATACGAAATTTCGCCTCAATTCGGGTGTTTTATTATCGTTTAATTTGGAAAGATTTTTGCATGAATTTACACTGATGCGTCAACTGCTATAACTTTTAAGTCTTTACCGAGAAATGGACATTTCTCTATTCCCATGACATCCCGCAATGAAGTTTTTGTTGTAAATACTCGAATGCAATGATACCAGTGAATAATGTCCAGTGACATCAACCTCTGAACAGTCACTGTAGTAATGCTTCAGGAAGTGTCCGATTGGGACAATGACAACCCTATGTGACGTCCACTGTCTGATAGGGGAACAGGTGTCTTCCTTGTTTAGTTCGGAGTTAAACGAGTAGTGACAGGAGTTTAAACACAATTTCCTAGGGATATAATAACAAGGATAACACGTTTGATATAATGCGAGACCCAAAACACTTTTGAGGAGGGTGATGGTTTGGTTTTCGGTCACCATTCCATATAGGTGTGGTTTAATCCGGGTACTCCGGCTTACCACTTTACCACAAGACCATACAACATTGAATATCTTTCATTAAAAAATTATATTCAAAATTCGCCCAGACTTTCTTTAGTCATGTAAATGAGATAGAAGTGCTGGGACATACTGGGACAGTGCTCATATAATACAGCCTCAGGCGCAGAATGACCTTATAATTTTCGAAATACACACACATGCCATGGTAGATTTGGCTGTCCGGTTAGCACAGTGCTTGGTACCGGTGCTTCTAACCTAATCGACCCGGGTTCAATCCACGCTCCCGGCGCATGTTAGCTTGATTAATGGTCACTATACCAGACAGGTAGGGTTTCCTCCTGGTACCCGGTTTCTCATAACAGCACAAAACCCCTCCAAAATCAATTGCTTTTCAGATAAAAATAAATAGCTAGAAATGGCCGCTTTATTCAAATTGTGTCCCAATTTTCGTGAGACTAGTAACTGAATTATGTAGGAGAGCTGGGACACATTTCGGGTCCTCATATAATGCAGCCTCAAGTACGATAATCCATCGTTAACTTCAAAATACACACTGGTAGTGGTAGACTTGGTGTGTAAAACACAACGCAAAGTAACGTTCGCCTACCCCACCTCTATAATATCGTGTTTACAAACACTTGCAATGTCGAACGTCATAAGAAATACCGTGAAATACCGTTGATTTTAAACTTATAAATTCAGAAACGCATGCATCATTCCTATAAGCTTTAAAATATACGTGTTAAATTATACGTGAATATTTTATTCAAAATGTGACATTTTAAGATGTTATCATAATTTTATTGCTATTCACAACGCCTAGAAGTTTGTTAAACACTTGATCTCCGCTGAACAAATAATAATATCCGCCCTTGTCACAAATCCAATTAACCCGATACAAATTAACATGCATTAGAGTTAAGTGCTTTGCGCCATTGAAGTTCGATCACCACAAACAATTTACCGAAAATTATTGTTATGAAACATTTGCCTTTTATCACAAATTATTAAAATTTAGTAACCGTGGGAATATTTTTCGTGTCTTTGTAAGATAAAGACCCTGAGCGTAATATGTAATTTACATTTATTCATGCAGTAGCAGCAGTAGCAGAGTAGCAGCAGAAGCAGCAGAAGCAGCAGTAGCAACAGTAGCAGCAGAAGCAGCAGTAGCAGCAGTAGCAGCAGCAGCAGCAGCAGCAGTAGTAGCAGTAGAAGCAGCAGTAGCAGGAGAAGCAGCAGTAACAATAGTAGCAATAGTAGCNAGGAGTTTAAACACAATTTCCTGGGGATATAATAACAAGGATATCACGTTTGATATAATGAGACACCCAAAACACTTTTGAGGAGGGTGATGGTTTGGTTTTTGGTCACCATTCCAGATAGGTGTTGTTTAATCCGGGTACTCCGGCTTACCCCTTTACCACAAGACCATAAACATTGAATATATTTCAGAATTCGTCCAGACTTTCTTTAGTCATGTAAATGAGATAGAAGTGCTGGGACATACTGCGGCAGTGCTAACATAATACAGCCTCAGGCGCAGAATAACCTCATAAACTTCGAAATACACACACATGTCATGTTAGATTTGGCTGTCCGGTTAGCACATTGCTTGGTATCGGTGCTTCACACCTAATCGACCCGGGTTCAATCCACGCTCCCGGCGCATGTTAGCTTGATTAATGGTAACTATACCAGACAGGTAGGGTTTCCTCCTGTTACTCCGGTTTATCATAACAGCACAAAACCCCACTAAAATCAATTGCTTTTCAGATAAAAAAAATAGCTAGAAATGGCCGCTTTATTCAAATTGTGTCCCAATTTTCGTGAGACTAGTAACTGAATTATGTAGGAGAGTCGGTACACATTTCGGGTCCTCATATAATGCAGCCTCAAGTACAAAAATCCCTCGTTAACTTCAAAATACACACTGGTAGTGGTAGACTTGGTGTGTAAAACACAACACAAAGTAACGTTCGCCTACCCCACCTCTACAATATTGTGTTTACAAACACTTGCGATGTCGAACGTCATAATAAATACCGCGAAATACCGCTGATTTTAAACTAATTAATTCAGAAACGCATGCATCATTCCTATAAGCTTTAAAATATAGGTGTTTAATTAAACGTGATTATTTTATTCAAAATGTGACATTTGAAGATGTTATCATAATTTTATTGCTATTCACAACGCCTAGAAGTTTGTTAAACACTTGATCTCCGCTGAACAAATTATAATATCCGCCCTTGTCACAAATCCAATTAACCCGATACAAATTAACATGCATTAGAGTTAAGTGCTTTGCGCCATTGAAGTTCGATCACCACAAATAGTTTACCGAAAAATTATGGTTATGAAACGTTTGCCTTTCATCACAAATTATTTAAATTTAGTAACCGTGGGAATATAGTTCGTATCTTTGTAAGATAAAAACCCTGAACGTAATATGTAATTTACATTTATTCATGCAGTAGCAGCAGTAGCAGAGTAGCAGCAGCAGAAGCAGCAGTAGCAGCAGTAGCAGCAGAAGCACCAGTAGCAGCAGAAGCAGCAGTAGCAGCAGTAGTAGCAGCAGCAGCAGTAGAAGCAGCAGTAGAAGCAGCAGTAGCAGCAGTAGCAGCAGTAGCAGCAGTAACAACAGAAGCAGCAGTAGCAGCAGCAGAAGCAACAGTAGCAGTAGCAGTATCATCGCAGTAGCAGTAGCAGCAGCAGCAGCAGCAGTAGCAGTCGCAGTCGCAGCAGCAGTAGCAGAAGCAAAAGCAGCAGCATCAGTAGCAGTAGCAGAAGCAGTGGCAGCAGTAGCAGCAGTAGCAGTAGCAGAAGCAGTATCAAAAAAAGAAGCAGCAGCAGTAGCGGCAGTAGCAGCAGTTGCAGCAGTAGCAGCAGTAGCAGCAGTAGCAGAGTAGCAGCAGCAGCAGCAGAAGCAGCAGAAGCAGCAGTAGCAGCAGTAGCAGCAGAAGCAGCAGTAGCAGCAGTAGCAGCAGTAGCAGCAGCAGTAACAACAGTAGCAGCAGTAGCAGCAGCAGAAGCAACAGTAGCAGTAGCAGAAGCAGTATCAAAAAAAGAAGCAGCAGCAGTAGCAGCAGTTGCAGCAGTTGCAGCAGTAGCAGCAGTAGCAGCAGTAGCATAGTAGTATCAGCAGCAGCAGAAGCAGCAGAAGAAGCAGTAGCAGCAGTAGCAGCAGAAGCAGCAGTAGCAGCAGTAGTAGTAGCAGCAGCAGTAGAAGCAGCAGAAGAAGCAGCAGTAGCAGCAGCAACAGCAGCAGAAGCTGCAGTAGCAGCAGTAGCTGCAGAAGCAGCAGTAACAGCAGTAGCAGCAGTACCAGCAGTAGCAGCAGTAGCAGCAGTAGCAGCAGCAGTAACAACAGTAGCAGCAGTAGCAGCAGCAGAAGCAACAGTAGCAGTAGCAGTAGCAGTATCATAGCAGTAGCAGTAGCAGTAGCAGCAGCAGCAGCAGTAGCAGTCGCAGTCGCAGTCGCAGTCGCAGTTGCAGTAGCAGTAGCAGAAGCAGTGGCAGCAGTAGCAGCAGTAGCAGCAGTAGCAGTCGCAGTAGCAGTAGCAGAAGCAGTATCAAAAGCAGAAGCAGCAGCAGTAGCAGCAGTAGAAGCAGTTGCAGCAGTTGCAGCAGTTGCAGCAGTTGCAGCAGTAGCAGCAGTAGCAACAGAAGCAGCAGTAGCAGCAGCAGCAGTAGTAGCAGTAGCAGTTGTATCAGCAGTAGCAGCAGTAGCAGCAGTAGCAGCAGTAGCAACAGTAGCAGCAGAAGCAGCAGAAGCAGCAGTAGCAGCAGTGGCAGCAGTAGCAACAGTACCAGCAGTAGCAGAAGTAGCAGCAGTAGCAGCAGTAGCAGCCGTAGCAGCAGAAGCAGCAGTAGCAACAGTAGCAGCAGTAGCAGCATTAGCAGCAGAAGCAGAAGTAGCAAAAGTAGCAGCAGTAGCAGCAGTAGTAGCAGCAATAGCAGCAGTAGCACCAGTAGCAGCAGTAGCAGCAAAAGCAGCAGTATCAGCAGTAGCAGCAGAAGCAGCAGTAGCAACAGTAGTAGTAGCAGCAGCAGTAGAAGCAGCAGTAGAAGCATCAGTAGCAGCAGCAGCAGAAGCAGCAGAAGCAGCAGTAGCAGCAGAAGCAGCAGTAGCAGCAGTAGCAGCAGTAGCAGCAGTAGCAACAGTAGCAGCAGTAGAAGCAGTAGCAGCAGTACTAGCAGAAGCAGTAGTAGCAGTAGCAGAAGCAGTATCAGCAGTAGCAGCAGTAGCAGAAGTAGCACCAGTAGCACCAGTAGCACCAGTAGCACCAGCAGTAGCAGTATCATAGCAGTAGCAGTAGAAATAGCTGCAGAAGAAGCAGCAGTAGTCGCAGAAGCAGTAGCAGAAGCAGCAGCAGCACCAGCAGAAGCAGTAGCAGAAGCAGTGGCAGCAGTAGCAGCAGTAGCAGTAGCAGTAGAATAAAATAGTATCAGCAGCAGCAGCAGTAGCAGCAGTTGCAGCAGTTGCAGCAGTTGCAGCAGTTGCAGCAGCAGTAGCAGCAGTAGCAGCAGTAGCAGCAGTAGCAGCAGTAGCAGCAGTAGCAGCAGTAGCAGCAGTAGCAGCAGTAGCAGCAGTAGCAGCAGTAGCAGCAGTAGCAGCAGTAGCAGCAGTAGCAGCAGTAGCAGCAGTAGCAGCAGTAGCAGCAGTAGCAGCAGTAGCAGCAGTAGCAGCAGTAGCAGCAGTAGCAGCAGTAGCAGCAGTAGCAGCAGTAGCAGCAGTAGCAGCAGTAGCAGCAGTAGCAGCAGTAGCAGCAGTAGCAGCAGTAGCAGCAGTAGCAGCAGTAGCAGCAGTAGCAGCAGTAGCAGCAGTAGCAGCAGTAGCAGCAGTAGCAGCAGTAGCAGCAGTAGCAGCAGTAGCAGCAGTAGCAGCAGTAGCAGCAGTAGCAGCAGTAGCAGCAGTAGCAGCAGTAGCAGCAGTAGCAGCAGTAGCAGCAGTAGCAGCAGTAGCAGCAGTAGCAGCAGTAGCAGCAGTAGCAGCAGTAGCAACAGTAGCAGCAGAAGCAGCAGTAGCAGCAGTGACGGCAGTGGCAGCAGTAGCAACAGTAGCAGCAGTAGCACCAGTAGCAGAAGATGCAGCAGTAGCAACAGTATCAGCAGTAACAGCAGTAGCAGCAGTAGTAGCAGCAGCAGTAGTAGCAGTAGCAGAAGCAGTAGCATCAGTAGCAGCAGTAGCAGCAGTAACAGCAGTAGCAGCAGCAGAAGCAACAGTAGCAGTAGCAGTAGCAGTATCATAGCAGCAACAGCAGCAGTAGCAGTCGCAGTAGCAGTAGCAGACGCAGCAGCAGAAGCAGTAGCAGAAGCAGTGGCAGCAGTAGCAGCAGTAGCAGCAGTAGCAGTAGCATAAACAGTATCAGCAGCAGCAGCAATAGCAGCAATAGCAGCAGAAGCAGCAGTTGCACCAGTTGCAGCAGTAGAAGCAGTAACAGCAGTAACAGCAATAACAGCAGTAGCAGCAGTAGAAGCAGTGGCAGCAGTAGCAGCAGTACCAGCAGTAGCAGCAGTGACAGCAGTGGCAGCAGTAGCAACAGTAACAGCAGTAGCAGCAGTAGCAACAGTAGAAGCAGTAGCAGCAGAAGCAGCAGTAGCAGCAGAAGCAACAGTAGCAGCAGTAGCAGCAGTAGCAACAGTAGCAGCAGTAGCAGCAACAGTAGCAGTAGCAGTATCATAGCATTAGCAGTAGCAGCAGCAGCAGTAGCAGTCAAAGTCGCAGTAGCAGCTGCATCAGTAGCAGTAGCAGAAGCAGTGGCAGCAGTAGCAGTCGTAGTAGCAGTAGAAGAAGCAGTATCAGCAGCAGAAGTAGCAACAGTAGCAGCAGTTGCAGCAGTTGCAGCAGTATTAGCAGTAGAAGCAGTAGCAGCAGTAGCAGCAGAAGCAGTAGTAGTAGTAGCAACGTATCAGCAGTATCAGCAGTAGCAGCAAAAACAGCTGTAGCAGCAGTAGCAACAGTAACAGCAGCAGTAGCAGCAGTAGCAGCAATGACAGCAGTGGCAGCAGTAGCAACAGTAGCAGCAGTAGCAGCAGTAGCAGCAGAAGCAGCAATAGCAACAGTAGCAGAAGCAGCAGCAGTAGCAGCAGTAGCAAAAGTAGCAGCAGTAGAAGCAGCAGCAGTAGTGGCAGTAGCAGCAGTATCAGCAGTAACAGCAGTATCAGCAGTAGCAGCAGCAGAAGCAACAGCAGCAGTAGCAGTATCATAGCAGTAGCAGAAGCAGTATCTGCAGCAGCAGCAGCAGCAGTTGCAGTCGCAGTAGCAGTAGCAGTAGCAGAAGCAGCAGCATATGTGCGACGGTGCACTATTTGACATGTTGATCTGACCCCTGGGTCAAACGTTATGGGGATTGGGATGGAGCCGGGTCAGAGATTTTCACTCAGGAAAACTGCCCCGCTCCATAACTTTTGACCCAGGGATCAGATCAAAATTCCAAATAGTGCATCGTCGCACATATTCTCATAGCTACCATGTGTGTTAGTTTCAAGGTTCTAGTGCTAATAGTGTAGGAGGAGATAGTTGCCAGGACGGACGGACAGACGGCAGAGATAACCACAATATCGCCACGCTTTTAAAAGCGTGGGGATAATTACTTTCTTCTTGCAAGGGATTGAATATAGTTTTACCACAAAACTTCAAATATACTGGACATTAAGACGTCCTTTTGATTTATTTATTCTTAATTTGGTCATTTTGACCTTTATTATTGCTTTAATATATTGGTAAAAATGCCAGAGGTAAAAATGCCAGAGGTGAAAAATGCCAGATGTTATCTTATTTGGTAAAATAGAGTTTTGAGCAAAAAATTCAGACAGTAATTTTGATGTTTTGTAATTTATTCAATTAGTTTATAGAGTAATAATCAATAGGATAATCACAATTCAATAAAATTGACTTATTTGCATACACCTCAGTGAATTATAAATTGTATTAACTTCCAGCTAGCAATATAGGTCGACAAGAAACCCAAGAACAAAAAAAAACAAGACACATGTGCATCGTAAATTTCGGGTAACTTAATGCGCCCTTTCGGTAATAGTACCAAAAGCGCAATGCAATTACCGAACAGCGCACTAAATAGATGCGTTACCTATACTTTATAATATAACATCTGGCATTGTTACCTCTGGCATTTTTACCTCTGGCATTTTTACCCTTTTACCTCTTGCATTTTTACCTCTGGCATTTTTACCTCTGGCATTTTTACCTCTGGCATTTTTACCTTCATTCATAAATAGATTAAATACACATGCGTCAAAATAACAACATTTTTTGTATGCACTTTTTTTTAAATAAATTATTTTTGTGAGAATGTGATATGTAAGAGAAGGCTCTTAATTGTTTAACAAAGTAAAGTGAATGTTAAAAATCCGTTATTGATTGAGAAAAAACATTATGCAGTTAGAAATAATATACAAAATATGATGTTACATCTAGCAACCATGGTGTTTCAATATGGACTATTGAGGAACAAGGCCAAACATTCAGTTGTTTATATTTAGAAAAAAGTTAGAATATTTTAATGACCAAATAAATTCGCTGTTTGTAAGCTTATAAATACTGCTTTAAAGGTCCGTTTTCATTTTGCCTTTATCTTCTGCCGTATGCACACATTGGACGCCCAAACATACATAATGTTAATAATATCTACATACCTAAGTCTTGGCCTCCGAAGCGTGCATAAAGTTTCCCATCGAAAGACCAAGCACGCCCCACCATCTCAGGGTCCTTCAGCCTTACAGACGCTAGAATTTTCGCGTTTAATTTTGTCAAGTCCTCATTCAGAAAAATACCTAAACCTTTGAGCAGTTTCGCGTTTCGCATTACGTCAGACTTTGCTTTGGGCCTAACGAACTTGACGATTACTGGTCTGAATTTTCCTAACCTGTGTGCGACATCTATGTCTTCTTTGTTTTAACCCGCAAACCAAGTTTGGTACTCAAGAGAGACGACACCTGTTCTGTAACCGATATGGAGGATTGAAACACTGTGTCGCCTGGACCAGTAACACTAGATCTCCTAGACCCGTAACACTAGACCTCCTGGACGAGTAACATAATATCTCCTGGACCTGTTACACTAGATCCCCTGGACCAGTTACACTAGATCTCATGGACCAGTTATACTAGATCTCCTTGACCTGTAACACTAGATGTCCTGAACCAGAAACACTAGAAACCCTGGACCAGTACCACTAGATCTCCTGGACCAGTACCACTAGATCTCCTGGAGTAATAACTCTAGATTTTATGGACCAGTAACACTAGATCCGCTGGACCAGTAACTCTAGATATCCTGGACCAGTAACTTCTGATCCCCTGGACCGGTAACACTAGATCCGATGGTTCAGTAACTTTAGATCTTCTGGACCAGTAGCACTAAATCTTCTGGATCAGTTACACTAGATCTCCTACATCAGTAACACTAGATCTCCTGAACCAGTAACAGTTGATCCCCTGGACCAGTAACACTAGATCTCCTTGACCAGTAACACTAGATCCCCTGGACCAGTACCACTAGACCCCCTTTACCAGTACCACTAGATCCCCTGGACCAATACCACAATATCTCCTGGACCAGTTACACTAGATCCCCTGGACCAGTACCACTAGACCTCCTGGACCAGTACCACTAGATCCCCAGGACCAGTAACACTAGATCTTGTAGAGGAGTTACTCGAGATCTCTTGGACCAGTGCCACTAGATCTCCAGGACCAGTTACACTTGATCCACACGGACCAGCACGTCTAGATCTCCTGTACCAGTAACACTGGATCTCCTCGACCAGTAACACTAGATCTCCTGAACCAGAAACACTATGTCTTCTGGACCAGTAACAGTATATCTTCTGGACCAGTAATACTAGATCTCTTACACCAGTAAAACTAGATCCTCTGACGAGTAACTCTAGACATCCTGGACAAGTAAATCTTCTGGACCAGTAACACTAAATCATCTACACCAGTAGCACAAGATCCTCTGACCAGTAACTCTAGATCTCCTGTACCAGTAACAGTAGATCCCATGGACCAGTAACACGAGATCTCCTGGACAACACTTGATCCCTTGGAAGTTGGAACAGTAACACTTGATCACCTTGACCATTAACTCTAGATCTCCTGGACCAGTGACCCTAGAACTCCTGGACCAGTAACAGTATATCCCATGGACTATTTACTCACGATCTCCTGGACAACACTTGATCCCCTGAAACAGTAACACTACATCACCTGGACCATTAACTCTAGATCTCCTTGACCAGTAACACTAGATCTCCTGGACCAGTAACTCTGAATATCCTGGCCAAGTAACAGTAGATCCCATGGACCAGTAACACTAGATCTCCTGGACCAGTAACGCTAGATCCCCTGGACCAGTAACAATAGATCTCCTGGACACGTAACACTAGAACTCCTGGACCAGTAACAGTAGATCTCCTGGACCAGTAACACTAGATCTCCTGGACCAGTAACACTAGATCTCCAGGACCAGTACCACTAGACCCCCTTTACTAGTACAACTAGATCCCCTCGACCAATACCACTAGATCTCCTGGACCAGTAATACTAGATCCCCTGGACCAGTACTACAAGACCCCCTGGACCAGTACCACTAGATCCCCTGGACCAGTACCACTAGGCCCCTTGGACCAGTAACTCTAGATCTCCTGGGCCAGTAATTCTATATCTCCTGAACCAGTAACTCTAGATCTCCTGGAACAGTAACACTAGATATCCTGGACAAGAAACACTAGATCTCATTGACCAGTTACACTAGATCTTCTAGACCCGTAACACTAGATCTCCTGGACCAGTAACATAATATCTCCTGTTACACTAGATCCCCTGGACCAGTTACACTAGATCTCATGGACCAGTAATACTACATCTCCTTGACCTGTAACACTAGATGTCCTGAACCAGAAACACTAGATACCCTGGACCAGTACCACTAGATCTCCTGGACCAGTAACACTACATCTCCTGGACCAGTAACTCTAGATTTTATGGACCAGTAACACTAGATCCGCTGGACCAGTAACTCTAGATATCCTGGACCAGTAACTTCAGATCCCCTGGACCGGTAACACTAGATCCGATGGACCAGTAACTTTAGATCTTCTGGACTAGTAACACTAAATCTTCTGGACCAGTAACACTAGATCTCCTACACCAGTAACACTAGATCCCCTGAACCAGTAACAGTAGATCTCCTGGACAAGTAACACTAGATCTCCTTGACCAGTAACACTAGATCCCTTGGACCAGTACCACTAGTCCCCTTTACCAGTACCACTAGATCCACTGGACCAGTACCACTAGATCTCCTGGACCAGTTACACTAGATCCCCTGGACCAGTACCACTAGACCTCCTGGACCAGTACCACTAGATCCCCAGGATCAGTACCACAAGACCACTTGGACCAGTAACTCTAGATATCCTGGACCAGCAATACTATATCTCCGTGACCAGTAACTCTAGATCTCCTGGACTAGTAACACTAGATGCCCTGGACCAGTAACTCTAGATCCTTTGGACACGTAACACTTGATCTCCTTGACCAGTACCACTAGATCTCCTGGACCAGTAACTCAAGATCTCCTGGTGCAGTAACTCTAGATCTCCTGGACCAGTAACACTAGATCACCTGGACCAGTAACACTAGATCTCCTGGACCAGAACTACTAGATTCCCGAGACCAGTAACACTAGATCTCAGGACCTGTAACAATAGATCTCCTGGATCAGTAACACTAGGTCTCCTGGACCAGTAACACTATATCCCCTTGACCAGTAGCACTTGATCCCCTGGACCAGTAACAGTAGATCTCCTGGTCCAGTAACACTAGATCTCCTGGACCAGTAACACTAGATCCCCAGGACCAGTACCACTATACCCGCTTTACTAGTACCACTAGATCTCCTGGACAAGTACCACTAGATCTTCTGCACAAGTAACACTAGATCCCCTGGACCAGTACTACTAGACCCCCTGGGCCAGTACCACTAGATCCCCTGGACCAGTACCAATAGGCCCCTTGGACCAGTAACTCTAGATCTCCTGGGCCATTAATACTATATCTCCTGGACCAATAACTCTAGATCTCCTGTACTAGTAATAATAGATGCCCTGTACCAGTAACTCTAGATCCTCTGGACAAGTAACACTTGATCTCCTGGACCAGTACCACTAGATCTTCTGGACCAGTAACTCTAGATCTCCTGGTGCAGTCACTAGATCTGCTGGACCAGTGACACTAGATCTCCTGGACCAGTAATACTAGATTTCCTGGACCAGTACCACTAGATCCCCTAGACAAGTAACACTAGATCTCTGGACCTGTAACAATAGATCTCCTGGACCAGTACCACTAGAACTCCTGGACCAGTAACACTATATCCCCTGGACCAGTAACACTAGATCACCTGCATCAGTAACACAAGATCTCATGGAACAGTAAAACTAGATCCCCTGGACCAGTAACACTAGATCTCCGGGACAAGTAACACTAGATGTTCTGGACCTGTGGCACTAGATCTCCTGGAACAGTAACACTAGATCTCCTGGACAAGTTACTCTAGATCTCCTGGAACAGTAACGCTAGATCTCCTGGACAAGAAACACTAGATCTCCTTGACCAGTAACACTAGATCTCATAGACCAGTAACACTAGATCTCCTGGACCAGTAACATTATATCTCCTATATCTCATGGACCAGTAATACTAGATCCCCTGGACCAGTACCACTAGATCTCCTGGACCAGTGACACTAGATCTCCTGGACCAGTAACTCTAGATTGTATGGACCAGTAACACTAGATCCCCTGGACCAGTAAATCTAGATATCCTGGACCAGTAACTTCAGATCCCCCTGGACCGGTAACACTAGATCCGATGGACCAGTAACTTTAGATCTTCTGGACCAGTAACACTAAATCTTCTGGACCAGTTACACTAGATGTCTTACATCAGTAACACTAGATCCTCAGACCAGTAACTCTAGATCTCCTAGACCATTAACACTAGATCTCATGGACCAATAACATTATATCCTCTGACCAGTAACACTAGATCTATTTGACCAGTAGCACTAGATCCCCTGGGCCAGTAACACTAGATATCCAGGACCCGTAACTCTTGATCTCATGTACCAATATCACTAGATCGCCTGGATCAGTGACTCAAGATTGTATGGACCAGTAACACTAGATCCGCTGGACCAGTAACTCTAGATATCCTGGACAGTAACTTCAGATCCCCTGGACCGGTTACACTAGATCCGATGGACCAGTAACTTTAGATCTTCTGGACCAGTAACACTAAATCTTCTGGACCAGTTACACTAAATCTTCTGGACCAGTTACACTAGATCTCCTACACCAGAAACACTATATCCTCAGACCAGTCACTCTAGATCTCCTGGAACAGTAACACTAGATCTCCTGGACCAATAACATTAGATCCTCTGACCAGTAACACTAGATCTATTGGACCAGTAACTCTAGATCTTATGTACCAATATCACTAGATCGCCTGGACCAGTAACTCTAGATTGTATGGACCAGTAAAACTAGATCCCTGGACCATTAACTCTAGATATCCTGGACCAGTAACAGTAGATCTCCTGGGCCAGTTACACTAGATCTCATGGACCAGTAACTCTAGATCTCATGTACCAATATCACTAGATCGCCTGGACCAGTAACTCTAGATTGTATGGACCAGTAACACTAGATCCCCTGGACCAGTCACTCTAGATATCCTGGACCAGTAACAGTAGATCCCCTGGACCAGTAACACTAGATCCCATGGACTGGTACCTTTAGATATTCTGGATCAGTAACACTAGATCCCATGGACCGGTACCGTTAGATCTTCTGGACCTGTAACACTAGATCTTCTGGACCAGTTACACTAGATCTCCTTCACCAGTACCACTAGATCCTCAGACCAGTAACTCTAGATCTCCTGGACCAGTTACACTATATTTCCTGTACCAAAAACATTATATCCTCTCACCAGTAACACTAGATCTATTGGACCAGTAACACTAGATCTCCTGGACCAGCAACACTTGATCCCCTGGAGTAGTAACACTAGATTACCTCGACCAGCAACACTTGATCCCCTGGAGTAGTAACACTAGATCACATGGACCAGTTCCACTCGATCCATGGACAAGGACAAATAGATCCCGTTGGCCAGTATCACTTGAACCCATGAACCAGTACGAATAGAATTCCTGGACCAGTACCACTAGATCCCAGGGACCAGTACAAATTTAATTCCTATACCAGTTTCACTAGATCCCATGGACTAGTACTAATAGATTTCCTGGACCATTACCATTTGTTCCCATGGACCAGTACCACTAGATCTCCTGGACCAGTACCAATAGATCCCATGTACCAGTACCACTAGATCCCCATGTGCAGTACCACTCGATCTCTTGGACCAGTACCACTAGATCTCCTGGACCAGTACCAATATATCCCATGGACCAGTACCACTAGATCCCCATGTGCAGTACCACTAGATCTCATGGACCAGTACCACTCGATCTCTTGGACCACAACCACTAAATCGCCTGGGCCAAAACCACTAAATCCCCTGGACAAATACCACTAGATCTTCTGGGCAAGTACCACTAGACCCCTGGACTAGTAGCGCTAGATCCCCTAGGCCAGTAACACTAGATCCCTCTGACCAGAACCCATAGACCGCATAAAACCAGTACCACTAGACCCCCTTGACCAATACCACTAGATCCCCTAAACCAGTACCACTAGATCCATGAAACAGTACCATTAGACCCCCTGGGCCAGTACCGATTGACCCAATGGCCAGTACAAATAGACCCCCCTGGGGGTTTAGAACGCTAGTAGAACGCAATAATGTTTTCGTTTGGTACACCAAGCGTTAGCGTATTGAACACAACAGTTAAAGTTTAGAACGCTAGTAGAACGTAATGACGTTGCATTATCTGGTGCGCCAAGCGTTAGCGTATTGAACAGAACAGTTTAAGTTTAGAACGCTAGTAGAACGAAATGACGTTGCATTATCTGGTACGCCAAGCGTTAGCGTATTGAACACAACATTTAAAGTTAAGAAAGCTATTAGAACGCAATGATGTTGCATTTTCGTGCTCATTAAGTGTTTTAAACCTGAGCGTTTAGATTTGCAAGATTATGAACATTTTAAAAGTCGAAACCGAACTAGTGAATACATAAACACTACAATAATTTGCCGCATTGCGACACGTTTATTGCATAAATCGGGATGGGGGCTGCATGAATAATTTTAATGTGCAAACAGAAAACATATTTCGCAACCCGGGTAGGTTAAGCGCGGTTTAATTGCGCTATAACAACTCGAAATATTGATACGTTAAAAAGAAAAATCGTCGGTGTAGGATGCAGTTATATGTAGTGACGGCACCGAGGCGAGACCGTAGCAGGGTTGTGCAGCACTGCGTGGATGATCTCTCATCCGATTAATGCATATTTACGATAACGCAGGATTCAACTAAATTATTTAATAGCTTGAACTACGAAGCGTTCAACCTATCTATGTTCACTCTATTGCAATTCAAGCATTTTCGAAACTTTATCTTTTTTTATTTCATCTGTATAAGCCTTACTTTCTTGTCATTAAACTGATTTTTTTGCTAATGGAGTTGTTATTGTTGAATTGCCTACACATCTTAAATATTATATTATTCAACATATGTATCGATGATATCTTGATTGTGATCAACCATCCCTTCAACAAAATAAAATGTAATGCGTTCTGTAACATACTATCATTGAATGCATTGACTTGCCAGTCAGCTTTTCATGTCTGAGAATCGATGCGTATTTACTTATTATTCGCACCAAACATGGCTAGGAGTTTTAAAATGGTCATTTCATAGATTTGGGGCATTTTAGCTCACCTGAGTACGAAGGAAGCTATTGTGATCACCCTGCATCCGGCGTCGTGCGGTCTGCGGCGTGCGTCGTCAACCTTTAGCTCGTTACCACACTAGAGACCACATTTTTCATCCGATCTTGATGACACTTTGTCAGAATGTTTATATGGAGAATTACTAGGCCTATTTCGAATCTGGAACACGTGCGTCCGAAACCTAGGACTTAAGGTCAAATATTAGACAAATCTGGAAACCGATATAGAGGCATTTTTTACTCAATCTTAATAAAAAATGGTCAGAATGTTTATTAAGACAGAATCTAGACCCAGTTTGAATCTGGGTCACGTGCGGGCAAAAGTTCGGTCACCGGGTCAAATCGTAGGAAAACCTTGTTATCAATCTTAATGCCACATTTATGACACAATCTTAATAAATCTAGGTCAGAATGTTTGTTTATATATTTTCTATGAATAGTTTGAATGTGTCTCACGTGCGTCTGAAAACTAGGTCACCGGTTCATATCTTAGAAAAACCTTGTTACCTCTCTCGAGGCCAAATTTATAACCCAATATTCACGACATCTTCGTTTCGCCCGAAACTCACTGGGAAAATTTGTTATCTACCGGGTGTTGTTTATTGATAAATGTGTGTGAACGGGGCTGGTTTCCTTATTTGAAATGTCATTCCTCTCCTAAATGCATGGGACATTGCCATGAAGGTTTATCTAACGCGGTGTTGCTAAATTTCTGTGATGCGGGCTGACCTCTTGACCGGGTTGCGTGCTGTTGATATTCACTGGAAACGCGATTCATTAATTTTATATGAAATAACACTTATAACTTTGACATTTGTTTGGCCTTAGTCAAACTGAAAATTAGGCACTTTTCAAGACATTAAATAATTATAATCATAGCAATTATAATTAATTCGTTCATCACACATCTGCACTGCACATTTTCACAGTTACTAATCGTAATGTCGCGGTGGTATGTGATTCTGCCGCAGACACCGTCGTAGCGGGACAACGTTGTACTGTGATTATGATCTGTTGCGGACTAGGCAGCTGTTTGCACTGGCTTGGCATGTAATGCATCCCGACGAAACTGTTTTCCATTGTTTTCTACCGTGATCGTAGAGTTGTTCTTTTTAATGACTTTTTAAGAAGTAGTATTAAATTGCGTATCCACGTTTATGTCGTATTTTTGTCTAAATAAGACTGTATCGACAAAATTAATTTGTGACGGTTTTGATTTTCGATTTACATCTGCATTTCGTTTTTCATTGCTTTTTGCAAAGAAGTCCCGATTTTTGACATGTTCATCATGTTCCGATGTTCTATATGTCGGAAGTTTAGTTTTAAGTATCCTTCCAAACATGATTTCTGCTGGTTAGCGGTCTGTGCTTGAATATGGTTTGCTTCGGTTATTCATTAGGAATCGTCACACACCTTGTCGTCAGTATTCCTTCCGTTTATACTGGACCGTTATACATATATGGGAACCAGCATGTTTCTCTTAGCAAACTTTTGCATCGAACTCGACCTTGGTGACCTTCATGAGCTTAATTTAGTAGCTCATGAAGTATAAACTTTACGTTGCATGACGTCCGGTATAAACAGTCTTGAACTACGGAGTAATACAAAGTGTTCATTAATCTTCACCGTGGTTAGTACATCAGATAAAGACTTGTACCGTTGATAAATGGGGTTGTTTATGCCACGTATTATTTGATATGACATCAAAGACAGAACGTACTATTTCATCTCTGCTATTGGTTGCGCCTAGATTTGCTCATGTCATTGAGTACTGCCGAAATTTCCAGAATATTTACGAAATCCTCTGTAAAACTGATTGTGTCATTGGCTTTTATCGTGTGTATTGAGCAGTAATCGCAGATCATTTGATTACCTGGGCGATATTACACTGTGAAGTTGTTTGTTATAAATTGTAATCGCCGCCTTTCAAGTCGGGCAGATTTGATTTCCTTCTCGTTGTTGAAAATTGATTCCAGGAATTTCTGATTTTGTGAATAATGTGAACTTTGGTACAGATAAAAGTGTTTGCATCTCAAGACACATGTCAAAACCTCGAGTTATGTTTGTGAATACCGCTGTTCTACATGTAGTAATGCGCGGCTACCATACGCTACGACTCGGTTTTCCTGGATAAATATCGCAGATAATTCTACTAGACTACCATATCCACCCATACTTCCGAGCATCTTATAGGATCACAAAAGGTCATGACCTGGTCAGAGGTAAACACTGTCCGAAGTGTTCGAAATGTATTGTCTATAACGGTGACCCAGTTGAACGCTTGATATGACGTGTTTATCGTCGCCGAGGTTCTGATATGCAGGAGAAGTCATTTATACATCTTAAAATTTAATCTGTCATCCCCAGAAACGACTTTATCTCAGTTGCGTTTTCCGGCTTTTCGACATTTTTAATTGCCTCGATTTGTCTGGGTAAGGTGATATGCCGTCTTTGCTGAAAATGTAGCCATAACATTTTAATTATGATTGTCCAAATTTGCAATTGTCTCTGTTTAACGTAAGATTCTTTTCTTTGAGTCTTTTTAGCAGAGACTCGAGTCATCCATCGTGGTTTTGTTTCGTCGAGCCATTCATATAATGTAGTGTGCGATGTTTAATATACAGGGATTGCTTGTCGAATTTCGTTCTGAACGATTTCTAGAGAAGCTTTTACACCAAAATTCAGTCTTTTCAAGCGACATAGACCGACATACTCATGTTGCGTGATTCGGGCGCTAATTCAAGTTGATGAAATTTGTTATTCAGATCAAATTTCGAGGATACTGTTGAGCCGTTTAATTCTACTATGACGTCATCAGTCGTTGGTGTCACGTGCTTTTCGCGTTTGATGGTATCATTTGCTTTTTCGCATATCTACGCACATGCGAATTTTGTTTGGTGCGTTTGTTTTTAGTGCGACATCGATGCAAGACACACATGGCGTCGGGCTGAATACACATGCAATGACGTCTAAATCTTCAAGATGTATGAGTTCAATTTCTCCTTTTTCTCTGACATTGAACGGGATCCGTGAAGCTGGCTGAGCAGTCGGGGTGATAGTTTCGTCGACATGGAATTTAACTTGAGTGTTTTTTTAATTTCCAAACACCTTTTAATACGTCTTTACATGTGTGTATTAAGCGTTCGTAATTTGAATCACTGTGTAGCGTCTTCATTACAGGCACCGAGATTGATAGCAAGTTCAAAACCAATTAAAGGGACTTGTTCACAGTTTATCAAAATGAGAATTCTTCATCTTTTTGTCACAGATTCAAGAAACAAATGAACAATATACATCAGTGTGCAAAATAACACTAATTACGCAGACTTATCCTGAAAGTACACGTTTGTTTACGAAAAATCATCGTTAGAAATTGATAAAATTATAAAACGTCTCAGACGCGAAACGAATTAACAATTTCGATTTCTCGTGTTATAATTATATTTTGTAACAACACGTGGATGGTTATACAAAGTATAAAATGAATGGCAACCAATGTGAAGACGGATGGTCAGGTCCGCACATAATGCAATCGTAAAGACTCAACGACGACCCGNGTCGTCGCCAGCGTAATGCAGAAGCAGGGGTTCGTTTCTTTCTGTCGATGTTTAATCCGACACTTAGGGGGACAAACACTTTTTCAAATTTAGACAATTATTTTGTCTAATGCACATCGAGAGAACTTTCCTCCCCATACTCAACAAATTTTGGGAACGGAGATAATACGGTCATTTATAATATTGCACAAGTTTATCCCATTTTGCAAATGTATCGAATTCATCCTTGTCGCCAATGTGATGTTATTTTATTGATGATTATTATTTTTAGACCCTTAATGGGATGGTAAATACACAAGACCCAACAGGGATTTATTGTTTTCATACAATTCACTACCGCTATCAAAGAGCAACTAACAGCAATACAAGCATACAGAATACCACCAGCTTATATTCGCTGAGCGGGACAGTTCACTGGGCTAAACAAACATCTATGACCATTACAATTATAACCGGTAATTTCAGAGTGGTGAATGTGGAAAATATTGGACAAAGCGCTAAAGATAACTAAAACTTTGCACACCTAAGAGGATCGTTACTACAGAAATACGTATAATTAATACAGAAATAAGTATATTTAAAACACGTTTTATTTCCATTAGCATGCAATGTGGCCAACAGACCAAAACCCCACCCTGTGCAGCAAACCGGCACCCTGTGCAGCAAAGCGGTGATATCAGTTATTCGACAGCTTCGTTTGTCGCGAGAAGGATGGAAAAATGAAAGTGTTTTCGGAAATATTTCTTATCCCTGTGGTGTTTCTAGCAGTGTCGCAGGTATTGTTTCATTTATTATTATGTATGATGCATACTTACAGAGTTTTAAACTCGACGTAAAAATAAGTTTATTTAATTGCACATGTATGAGGTATTAGCATTATTTTATGCCAATATTAACATTTTGTGTCTTGAATTAAACAAACGTACAACTAGTTTTACGCTTTATCAGTACTGAGTTATTTGAATAAATTAATTATACCTTCTTTCAGCTCTTTAAAGCTAACGAATATTGAGTCAATGCATCGCACCAACGATATATTATTTAAACCGTTTGTTTATATATCGATATAATGTTAGTCATTTTAGTGACACAGAATTTATTGTGTACTTTAACAATAGACGCAAAAAATATTAATTTTAATTGACGAGATTTTGTCCGAATAGTGCAATAATTAGAGGAGAGTACGATAGATGGTATTATGTACACATATCATAAAGAAATAGGTCTCGCTCTGAGAAAAGGGGGCTTGCTGCATGTGCGTAAAGTGTCGTCCCAGATATGCCTGTGCAGTCCTCACAAGATAATCAAGGACAACACTTTCCGCTTCAACTGTATTTTTGCTAACAAGAGACTTTCTTTAAACCAAAACTATCATACAAGCGGAAAGTGTCGTCCCTGATTAGCCTGTGTGGACTGCACATGTTAATGTGGGACGACACTTTACGCTCATGCATTAAACCCCATTTTCATAGAATGCGGTTCAAATTCATTGAAAGGACTGGTCCGCAGTGTTAAGCATTTTTTTGGAGTTCGTTATTAAATGCGTTGAATTGATAAATGTAAAAATCGAAACTAAAGAGTTCAAGTATAAAACAAGAAAAAAAACACACAAAAATAATACAAAGTTTAACACACTAAGGCTCGTACTACTCGCCTTTGGAATGGAGAGTAAGTTGGTCCCTTGTTCCTAGCTCCTTTTAATGGACAGCTACTTATTCCGTCTTCATTCTTATGACATTGGATAAAAGCTTTTAAAGAACAATAATTCCTACAGTGCTTAAATGAATCAACATGAAATACCTAGAATACATTTACTTTACATGTTCATGTTTCTTCTTCGCGCTTGAAATAGGTTTCTTCTTTAAACCGAACTGGCAGTTTCTACTTCGTATACTAACTTCACATCAACCAAACCTAAAAGCTACACATTTATTATATATAAAAATGCAATCTAGTACATCTCAACATATTTTATTTATGATACTGAAAACTAGCATTACGAAAACGATCACAAGGAACTGAATTTTTTTTATGAAATTCATGGTATATGTGTGTTGGAAATAAAAATTAATTATTGCAATACGTTTCTACTAGTTTTTTTTAAAATGATAGACCTTTCTTCGCGGTTGAAAAATGAAAAAACAAAACAATAACCAGTTGAAGCCGAATAAGGACCTGTTATTACTCAAATGATGGATAAACATTTAGAAAGGGTGCAACATTTAATGAAACTCATTGTATATGTAGGTTCGATATTAAACATACTAATTGTAATACATTTCTACTAGTTTTATTCAATGATAACCCAGTTTCTTATTTGGTTTTTAATCAAATAAAGAACTGGCATTTTCTTGCTAAAAATAAATCAAAATGAACAAAAGAGAACAATAAATCAATGAAAACTATTTCAATTATTGTCAATGTAGGTTTGGTATCAAAAATATGTATTGCAATACATTTCTACTTAGTTTTTTTTTTAATGATAACCCAGTTTCTTTTTTGGTTTGAATAACAAATAATAAAACTGGTTCATTATTCCTTATACAAATTAAATAAGAAACTGGTATATTTTAATAATGAATAAATTAAAATGAACCAAAGAGACCAATAAATTCACGAACATTTTTTAAGTTATTGTAACTAAAGGTTGCGTATAAAAAATATTAATTGCAGAACATTTCTACTTTGTTTTATTAATTATAACCCAGTTCATGATTCGATTTGTATAAGGAATAAGGAACTGGTTCCTTATTCCTTATTCAAATCGAATAAGGAACTGGCATCTTTTTACTTAAAATTGATACGAACCAAAGAGTACTTCATATCAATTAAATTCATTGTAAATGTAGTTTGGATATCAAACATATTAATTGCAAACTGACGACAATCTTACCGTTACCAGCGCATTATGACATTATGATTTCTCTGATAGAGGAAGACATAACGATTTCTCTGATAGAAGATGACATAATTATGTCTCTGATAGAGGATGATGTAACGATTTCTCTGATAGAGGATGACATAACGATTTCTCCGATATAGGATGACATTATGATTTCTCTGATAGAGGATGACATAATTATTACTCTGATAGAGGATGACATAATGTTTTCTCTGATAGAGGATGACATAATGACTTCTCTGATAGAGAATGACATAATGATTACTCTGATAGAGGATAACATAGTGATTTCTCTGATAGAAGATGACATATTGATTTATCTGATAGAGGATGACATAGTGATTTCTTTGATAGAGGATAACATAATGAATTCTCTGAAAGAGGATGACATAATGATATCTCTGATAGAGGATGACATACTGATTTCTCTGATAGAGGATGACATAATGATTTCTCTGATAGACGATGACATAATGGTCTCTCTGATAGAGGATGACATTATGATTTCTCTGATAGAGGATGACATAATGATTTCTCTGATAGAGGATGACATGATAATAACTCTGATAGAGGATGACATAATGGTTTCTCTGATTGATGATGAAATAATGCTTTCTCTGATAGAGGATAACATAATGATTTCTCTGATAGGGGATGATATAATGATTTCTTTGATAGAGGATGCCATTATAATTTCTCTGATAATGGTTGACATAATGATTTCTCTGATGGAGGATGACATAATGATTTCTCTGATTGAGGATGACATAATGATTTCTCTGATAGAGGATGACATAATGATTATTCTGATAGAGGATGACAAAACCATTTCTCTGATAGAGGATGACATAATGATTTCTATGATAGAAAATGACATAATGATTTCTCTGATAGAGGATGGCATAATGATGTCTTTGATATAGGATGACATAATGTTTTCTGTGATAGTGGATGGCATAATGATTTCTCTGGTAGGGTATGACATAATGATTTCTCTGATAGAGGATAATATACTGATTTCTCAGATAGTTGATGTCATTATGATTTCTCTGATAGAGGATGACATAATGATTTCTCTGTTAGAAAATGAAATAATCATTTCTCTGATAGAGTGAAACATAATGATTTCTCTGATAGAGAATGACATAATGCTTTTTTCTGATAAAGGATAACATAATGATTTCTCTGATAGAGGATGACACAATGATTTTTCTGATAGAGAATGACATAATGATTTCTCTTATAAAGGATAACATAATGATTTCTCTGATAGCAGATGACCTGATAATTTCTCTTATAGAGAATGACATACTGTCTTCTCTGATAGTTGATGACCTTATCATTTATCTGATAGATGATGACATAATGATTTTTCTGATAGGTGATGACATACTGATTTCTTTGATAGAGGTGATAGATGATGACATAATGAGTTCTTTGATAAAGGATGGCATAATGATTTCTTTGATAGAGGATGACATAATAATTTCTCTTATAAAGGATGACATAATGATTTCTCTGATAGAAGATGACATTATGATTTCTCTGATAGAGGATGACAATGATTTATCTCATAGATGATGACATAATGATTTCTCTGATAGGGGATGCCATAATGATTTCTCTGATAGAGGATGACATAATTGATTTCTCTGATAGAGGATGACATAATGATTTACCTGATAGGAGATGACATTAAGATTTCTCTGATAGAGGATGACATAATGATTTCTCTGATATAGGATAACATAATGATTTCTCTGATAGAGGATGCCATAATGATTTCTCTGATATAGGATGACATAATGATTTCTCTGATAGAGGATGACATTATGATTTCTCTGATAGAAGATGACATAACGATTTTTCTGATAGAGAATGACATAATGATTTCTCTGGCAGAGGATGGCATAAGGACTCCTTTGATAGAGGATTACATAATGATCCTTCTGATAGAGGATGGCATAATGATTTCTCTGTTAGAGGATGACATAACGATTTCTTTGATATAGGATGACATAATGATTCCTCTGATGGAAGATGATAAAATGATTCCTCTGATAGAGGATGACATAATGATTTCTCTGATAAAATGATGACATACTTATTTCTCTGACAAAGAATGACATACTGATTTCTATGATAGAGGATGACATTATGATTTATCTGACAGAGGATGAGAAAATGATTTCTCTGATATAGGATGACATTATGATTTCACTAACAGAGGATAAAATAAATATTTCTCCGATAAAAGGAGGATGATATACTTATTTCTCTAACAGAGGATGTCATACTGATTTCTCTGATAGAGGAGGATATAATAATTTCTCTGAAAGAGGAGGACATAACGATTTCTCTGATACAGGTTGACATACTGATTTCTCTGATGGAGGATGACATAATGATTTCTCTGATAGAGGATGACATAATGATTTCTCTGACAGAGGATGACACAATGATTTCTCTGATATAGGATGACGTTATGATTTAACTTACAGAGGATGAAATAATGATTTCTCTGATAGAGGATGATATAATGATTTCTCTGAAAGGGTATGACATTATAATTTCTCTGACAGAGGATGACATAAATATTTCTCCGATAAAAGGATGATATACTTATTTCTCTAACAGAGGATGTTATACTGATTTCTCTGATAGAGGAGGATATAATGAATTCTCTGATAGAGGAGGACATAACGATTTCTCTGATACAGGTTGACACAATGATTTCTCTGATGGAGGATGACATAATGATTTCTCTGATAGAGGATGGCTTAATGATTTCTCTGAAAGAGTATGACATAATAATTTCTCTTACAGAGGATGACATAATTATTTCTCCGATAAAAGGATGATTTACTTATTTCTCTGACAGAGGATGACAAACTGATTTCTCTGATAGAGGAGGACATAATGATTTCTCTGATAGAGGATGACATAATGATTTCTCTGAAACAGGATGATATACTTATTTCTTTAACAGAGAATGTCATACTGATTTCTCTGATAGAGGAGGATATAATGATTTCACTGATATAGGGGGATATAATGATTTCTCTGATAGGGGTTGACATAATGATTTCTCTGAGGAGTATGACACTGATATAGGAGGACATGATGATTTCTCTGATATAGGATGACGTTATGATTTCACTAACAGAGGATGAAATAATGATTTCTCTGATAGAGGATGACATAATGATTTCTCTGAAAGGGTATGACATTATAATTTATCTGACAGAGGATGACATGAATATTTCTCCGATAAAAAGGATGATTTGCTTATTTCTCTAACAGAGGATGACATACTGATTTCTCTGATAGAGGAGGACATAATGATTTCTCTGATAGAGGATGACATAATGATTTCTCTGAAACAGGATGATATACTTATTTCTCTAACAGAGGATGTCATACTAATTTCTCTGATAGAGGAGGATATAATGATTTCTCAGATAGACGATGACATACTGATGTATCTGATAGAGGAGGATATAATGATATCTCTGATAGGTGATTACATAATGATTTCTCTGATAGACGATGACATTATGATTTCTCTAATAGAGGGTAACCTAATGATGTCTCTGATAGATTATGGCATAATGATTTCTCTGATACAGGATAACATAATGATTTCTCTGATAGAGGATGACATAATGATTTCTCTGATAGAGGATGGTTAAATGATTTCTCAAATAGAGGGTGACATAATGATTTTTTATGATAGATGATTACATGATGATTTCTATGATAGAGGATGACACAATGATTTCTCTGATAGAGAATGACATAATGATTTCTCTAATAGAGGATGACATAATGATTTCTCTGATAGAGGATGAGGCAATGATTTCTCTGATAGAGGATGACATAATGATTTCTCTAATAGAGGATGGCATAACTATTTCTATGATAGATGATGGCATAATGATTTCTCTGATAGAGGATGACGGACTGTTTTCTCTGATAGAGGTTGACATAATGATTTCTCTGATAGAGGATCATATAATGATTTCTCTGATTAAGGGTGGCATAATGATTTCTCTAATAAAGGATGTCATAACGATTTCTGCGATAGAGGATGATATAATGATTTCTCTGATAGAGGATGACATAATGAGTTTTCTGATAGAGGATGCTGTAATGATTTTACTGTTAGGGGATAACATAATAATTTCTCTGATAGAGGACGATGTTATGATTTTACTGATTAATGATGACATAATGATATCTCTGATAGAGGATGACATTATGATTTCTTCAATAGAGGATGACATAATGATTTTTCTGATAGAGAATGACATAATGATTTTTCTGAAAGAGAACTACATAATGATTTTTCTGATAGATGATGACATTATGATTTCTCTGATAGAGGATCACATTATGATTTCTCTGATAGAGGATGGCATAATGATATCTCTGATAGAGGAAATCATAATGATTTCTCTGATAGAGGATGAGATAATGATTTCTCTGATAGAGAATGACATAATGATTTTTCTGATAGAGAATGACATTATGATTTCTCTGATAGACGATGACATAATGATTTCTNAGAGGATCACACAATGATTTCTCTGATAGAGAATGACATAATGACTTCTCTGATAGAGGATGAGGCAATGATTTCTCTGATAGAGGATGACATAATGATTTCTCTAATAGAGGATGGCATAACTATTTCTCTGATAGATGATGGCATAATGATTTCTCTGATAGAGGATGACGGACTGTTTTCTCTGATAGAGGTTGACATAATGATTTCTCTGATAGAGGATCATATAATGATTTCTCTGATATAGGATGACATAATGATTTCTCTAATAAAGGATGTCATAACGATTTCTGTGAAAGGAGGATGATATAATGATTTCTCTGATAGAGGATGACATAATGATTTCTCTGATAGAGGATGCTGCAATGATTTCACTGATAGGGGATGACATAATGATTTCTCTGATAGAGGACGATGTTATGATTTTTCTGATTAATGATGACATAATGATATTTCTGATAGAGGATGACATTATGATTTTTTCAATAGAGGATGACATAATGATTTTTTTCTGATAGACAATGACATAATGATTTTTCTGAAAGAGAACTACACAATGATTTTTCTGGTAGATGATGACATTATGATTTCTCTGATAGAGGATCACATTATGATTTCTCTGATAGAGGATGGCATAATGATATATCTGATAGAGGATATCATAATGATTTCTCTGATAGAGGATGACATAATGATTTCTCTGATAGAGGATGACATAATGATTTTTCTGATAGAGAATGACAATATGATTTCTCTTATAGACGATGACATAATGATTTCTCTGATAGAGGATGACATTAAGATTTATCTGATAGAGGATGACATAATGATGCTTTTTCTGACAGAGGATGGTTTTATGATTTTCTTGATAGAGGATGAAATAATATTGTCTCAGATAGAGGATTACACACTGATTTCTATGATAGAGGATGACATAATAATATCTCTGATAGAGGATGGCATAATGGTTTCTCTGACAGATGATGGATTATAATTTATCTGATAGAGGATGACATAATGATTTCTCTTATAGAGGAAGACATAATTATTTCTCTGATAGAGGATGGCATAATGAGTTCTCTGATAGAGGATGACATAACGATTTCTCTTATAGATGATGGCATAATGATTTCTCTGATAGAGGGAAACATAATGATTTCTCTGATAGAGGATGACATAATGATTTCCCTGATGGAGGATGACATAATGATTTCTCTGATAGAGGATGACATAATGATTTCTCTGAATGAGGATGACATATTGATTTCTCTGATAGAGGATGACAAAATGATTTCTCTGATAGAGGATGACATATGGATTTTCTGACAGAGGATGACATAATGATTTCTCTAAAAGTGGAACACATAATGATTTCTCTCAAAGAGTATGACATAATGATTTCTCTGATTGAGGATGACATAATGACTTCTCTAATAGAGGATGACATAATGATTTCTCTGATAGAGGATGACATAATGATTTCTCTGATAGATGATGACATAATGATTTCTCTGATAGAGGATGACAGAATGATTTCTATGATAGTGGATGATATAATTATTTCTCTAATAGAGGATGACATAATGATTTCTCTGACAAAGAATGACATAATGATTTCTCTGATAGAGGATGATATAATGATTTCTCTGATAGAGGATGATATCATGATTTATCTGATAGAGGGTGATATAATGATTTCTCTGATAGAGGATGACATAATGATTTCTCTAATAGAGGTTGATCTAATGATTACTCTGATAGCGAATGACGCATTGAGTTCTCTGATATAGGATAAGAAACTGACTTCTTTGAAAGAGGATTACATAATGATTTCTTTGTAAAGTCATATACTGATTTCTTTAATAGAGGATGACAAATTGATTTCTCTGATAGAGAATGGCATAGTGATTTCTCTGATAGGAAATGGCATAATTATTGATTATTTCTCTGATAGAGGATGACATAATGATTTCTCTGATATAGGATGACATAATGATTTCTCCAATAGAGGATGACATACTGATTTCTCTGATATAGGATGACATAATGATTTCTCTGATAGAGGATGACATAATGATTTCTCTGATAGAGGATGACATAATGATTTCTCTGATAGAGAATGACATAATGATTTTGCTGATAGAGAATAACATAGTATTGTCTCCGATAGAGGATGACATTATAATTTCTCTGATAGAATTGAAAGCTTGAAGTACAAACGTCATTAACTGTAGCGACATACACAGTTATATAAATCTTCACAGTCTAAGAGGCGCAAGTGTTATCGCTTAAATATTTGACTTAGTCAGCATACCATACGATCACTCATCCAGACATAAATGTACATTAAATTTCAGCGATGTTTTAACGACCCGAGATATGTTGTAATTATATGATTATAGATACTCAAAATTCGGATTTTGTGCGCTATAAATGTATAGACAGTGACGTTTTACTATAACTATAAAAAATATATAGAATAAATTATAAGCAAAACATGTTCAATAAACTTGATGTAAACTTTAATGTCAGTTTATTGATTAAAGAAATTAAAGATTAGAATCTGATTATCGAAATAATCATTTCAAACATTAATTATTTTACAATTTCATCCTCCGCATTGTTTCAGGGATTGTCATAAAAATATTAAGAAAATAAATCTTCACAGTTATATATATATTATCAAAACACATCACTCAATTGTGAGAAAATAATTGCTGCCTCGGTGTATGAGCACTATGAAATCACAACACCAGAACATTGATAATATTAATACGTGTACTTTTATCTTAAGAAAATATTCCCATTTCAATATCATGAAGGTTTGTTAAAGGAACATTTGATTTATCTTTGTAATGTATTTGTTGAAATTAGATCACCAAAACTGTTAAGTAAACTCCTGTTAACTTTATATGTTGTTATTACACGTGAATACATACAAATCATTTTAGTTGAACATAATTATGTTCAAGAAAGAATTTTCTAAAACAATGAAATGAACCTTAATATATATATATATATATATATACATATATGATACATTAAGAGTTAAATAGATTCAGAACTAGACACAACGCTTTCTTCCTTTTATACGATCACAATACATTTTGGTGCCGTGACTAACTACTCAAGAGTCGAAATATGCAGCTTAACCAGCTCATTGCGATGCGCGACGGTCATCGTCGCCTTATATCCAGAGAATTAGAGAGATTCGACTTAACCGAGTTAACAACATCCGAGAACGAGATATTGCTTCACCTGATTATGGAAACAAACAAACAGAATAAGTGAGAATGCTCAACGATAAGATCGTCAACCATAACGATATCAAAGATCTATCATCGGAACTGGTCGAGGGTAAATAATATTCATTCGACCAAGAGTTAAAGATACAAAGACTTAGGAACAATCTAAATACACGTATCGGAAACAAAGAAGAAATTACATCGAACGTTTCACAAGACGAAAATAACAGTGGGCAACCGGAATCCCAAAGAGAAATTGTTTGCACAGTAGACAAAATACAGTCAGGTCTTCCAGAATTGAATCGGCACACACTTCAGGTATCTACCACGAAAAAGATGACCAACCAGAGTGTTTCTTTTCAAAAGTTGCCAAAATTATCTCTTCCGTCGTTCCACGGGGATATAGTAGAGTGACGGACGTTCTGGGACAGTTCCGAATGTTCTGTACACCAAAACCAGGCAATATCAGACGTGCATGAATTTGCATATCTTCGTGCATTAGTTCATGGCGCAGCGAGTTCATGTATAGCGGGATTCCAGTTAACAAACGTGAACTACATGAAAGCT